>JAWKAU010000027.1:0-54798 GCA_033398695.1 Orobanche coerulescens
GCTGGAGCTGACGAGCCTTGACCCGATCTGTGGGGGTTGTTCCATCCTTCAAGTATTCAATGAACAGAGTCATCCAGTTCTCTTCGGAGATGGCAACCGTGGCGACCAAGCTTTTCTCGATCGCCGATATTGCCAATTTAGTGATTTGGATGTTAGAGAAATCTGCTGCCCCATCCGACGATGCGAGTTTGATAGGGCATCGGCTTGGTAGTTGTGCTCTCTCGGGATTTGCTCGATCAGCACTTCTTCGAAATTTGTGCAAATTTCGGCGACCAAATCTTGATATTTTGATCATCTGTTCACCGCGGGCCTCATATTCTCCCTTGACTTGGTTTACGACCAAGAGGGAGTCCATGAAGATGTGAAGGCGATGAACGCCCATGGCGAGGGCTAGATCGAGCCCGCCTACTAAGGCTTCGTACTCGGCTTCATTGTTGGTCGCCTAAATCGAAACGCACAACATTTGTAAAACTCGCCATAGGGGCTGATGAGGACAATCTCGCCCGCCGCGAGCTAGTCGACGAGCCATCTACGAACTGTTTCCAGGCAGGACGGTCGACTTGGGTCGGGTTAGGCGGGAAAGTTAATTCCACCACAAAATCCGCCAGCACTTGACCCTTGATCGCCATGCGAGGAGCATACGTGACACCGTATTGGGCGATCTCCAGTGACCACTTGAGGAGTCGCCCATTGGTGTATGGCCGGTGCAGAACTTGCCTTAGAGGGAGAGTCGTCAGAACCTCCACTTGGTGTTCGAAGAAATAGGCTCTCAGCTTGCGAACACTCATGAAAAGTGCGTGGGCGAGCTTCTCCAGAGGCGTGTAACGTGTCTCCGCGTCATGTAGCGCTTGACTAACGAAGTAGATCGGCAAGTGGGTTTGTCCCTATGCTCGCACTAATACTGCGCTCAGCGCGACCTCCGAGGCTGCCAGGTAAAGGAACAGCTTCTCGCCGGGGAGTGGTTTTGCCAAAATTTGGGGGCTGGAAAGATACTCCTTGATTTTGGCGAACGCCTTTTGACTTTCTTTCGTCCATGCAAATTTTTTATCCTTTATGGTGGCGAAAAAAAGGCTTGCTTTTGTCTCCGAGCCGCGAAATGAAATGATTAAGGGCTGCCAAACACCCCGTGAGGCGTTGCACCTGCTTGACATTACGTGGTTCTTGCATGTCGAGGATCGCCTTGATATTTGTGGGGTTCGCTTCGATCCCCCTTTGTCTCACGATGTTCAGACCGAACGGCATTCGGACCCAAAAGAACACGACTTTTTCCGTGTGCAATGTTGTGTGTTTTACGTCTTTCTCTGCCATTGAGATCTGATGGTAACCGGCGAAGGCGTCTATAAACGACATCATTTCGCAACCTGCCGTGCTATCGACCAAGTGGTCAATGTGAGGCATTGGAAAGTGATCTTTCGGACAAGCTGCGTTGAGGTCGGTGAAATCGATGCATAACTTCCAGAGGTCGCTCGCCTTCTTGATGAGCACCACGTTGGCCACCCACTGTGGCTCGTTGGTAGCTACCCCGATCAGTTTATTGTCGAGCAGTTTTTGACTTCTGCATCTAGCGCAGCATACTTTTCTGGACCGAATTTCCTACGTTTTTGGTGAACAGGCTTCCTTGCCGGGTCGATCTTCAGATAGTGGCAAGCATATTTGGTATTGATGTCGACCATATCTTGATGCGACCAGGCAAAGATTCCGATGTTCTTCCGTAGTAAACTGATCAGATCGTCTTTTAGCCCGGGATCGACGCTCGAGCCGATCTGCACTTCCCACTCCGGGCGAGCCGGATCGATTGTTATACTTTCCAACTCTTCGGTGGGGACGGTCGCTTCTCGTTTGGAGAGATCGCCGGACTCGATCCTTGGATCAGCATCGAGGCTTGGCTCGAAGTCGATCCTCGGTTCGATGTCGTCCGACGATCGATGGGAGATACCGTCTTCTGAGTTGGGCTGGTATGAGGTGCTTAGATCGTCGATCTCCATTGGTTGGTTGTCGATCGTCCCAGTGTTACAAACCGGACAAGAAATGTTTAAAGGAAAAGCTACAACACAAGAGTAGTTCAAACACTTCTTTGCCATTAGTTGATTTCCTTTTACAGTACCGATTATCCCTTCGGTGGTGGGGAACTTGATACAATAAAAGAAAGAGTAGGCGACCGCCTCAAAGGTCTCTAAAAAGGGGCGACTTAGGAACCCATTATAGATGCTGGGCATGTCTATGATTACAAAGTTCAGGTTCCTAGTGATCTTAACCTTAGGATCGTAACAGTAGACTAGATCGACGGAGAGCTTGATCCTTCTATAAGCTTTGACCGTGTTGTCGCCGAACCCTTGAAGCACGATTTCGAACGGCTTGATGAATTTGGTCAGGTTGCCGAGCTGGTCCAGAGCATACTTGAATATGATGTTACAAAAGCTCCCATTGTCAACCAGCACGCGGTCGACCGTTTTCCCAAGGATACATGCAGAGATCACATAGGCATCCCCCTTAGGGCACTGCACTCCCTCCCTATCCTTGTTGGAGAAGGAGATGAGCGCGTCTCTGGAGATGGTTGGCTCTGGGGGTACCACGACATGGATTCCGGCGAACGCCCTCAGCTCGGCCTTCCATTTTTTGTTTGACATGGTGGAAACCGGGGAAAGACCTCCGAGATTTCCACCTCCTGATTGAAGCATATTGACCCGTCCATCGGGGTTGATCGGAGGGATCGACTCATCTGAGTACTCCGGCTTATCTCGCTCGATTTTGGCGACCGGATTGGGAGGTTGACGGTCGTCGTTCTATCGACGATCGCGGCCCCCGGTCCTTTCCACCCGAGGCTCCGGCTTGGTTACTAAACTGTCCAGCTTGCCTTCCTCGAACAATCTTCAGAGTTGTCTGAGGAGGTCACGGCATTGGCTGGTGTTGTGGCCGGTACTTTTGTGGTAGGCACAAAATTTATTGCGGTCCACATAACCGTTGTCGCTCATCGGCTTTGGCTTGCTTAGCCATTCGCGCCTCTTGGTGGCATTGAAGATATGGGCCGGAGATAGATTGAGGTTGCGGAGGAGGTGGACTTCCACATCCTCGAAGGCCTTGAACTCACTGGGTGGCTTTGCGACCGCCTTTCTGGGCTTGGCGATCGCCTTCTTTGGGATGGGAGATGGCGCCTTCCTCTCTCCGGTCGCCCCGTTGCCTAGGCGAAGGGTGAGCAACCTCTGCCTGGCCAGAAAGTCGGCGGCCTTGGCACGGAAGATTGCGTAGGTCGGAGAGATGTCCTTTGTGAGGTGTCTGAACATGGGCGAAAGACCATCGAATCCCCAGATCGAGTAGAGGGCGAGCTCGCCGCCATAGGCTCGCCGGTGAGGACTATTTCATCCACCCAGTCGATGTAATCTTCATCAGACTCCTCTTTCCCCTGCCTGATCTTCATCATGCGGTGGGGACCTTCTGGCCGAGCGACCTTGGCGGCGAAGTACGAGGTGAAGTCGCTCGCCAGCTTTTCAAAACAGTTGATTGAGCGCGGTGGCAATGAGATGTACCACTTATGGGCAAGATTGCCAATGTTAATGGGAACATTCGGTATTTCATCATGTATGACGCCCTGCATCCGGTCACGTAGATCCGGAACTTGATTAAGTGAGTCTCGGGGTCCGATCTCCCCTCATATAGAGGTGTTTGAGGAGGAGCGATCTTTGGTTGCACGGGGGCAAGCTCGATCTGGACCGCGAACGGCTCACTTGGTCCGGCGACCTTTCTCTGGCACCTGCCCCAGTTTTTAGGTGCGCTTTCATATCGTCGAGCTGGCGTTGCATTGCGGCCATCGCCATAGCCTGGCTGCTCGCGGTCTGGCTCTCGGAGCGGGAGCCGAGGCGATCATGTACTGATCTCCTGGCTCCATTGTAGGCGACGAGGTCTTTGCCGCCGAGATCGACTTTTCGGCGAGGGGGAACCAAATGGCCGACCTGTTTTCTGGGAGTTGGGTATGTCGAACTCCTGTGGACGGATTCGGACTCCGACGTCTCATGGCTGGGGCCAGAATGCCTAGGTTGCCATGAAGGATCACTTCCTAGTCAGCTGAAGATGGAACTGTCCCGCCTCGCGAGTGCCTTTTCTTGCGACTCGGGGCTTTCTGACAATTGCTCGACATATAACCCCTTGAGCTTTCGTTTGCCCGCGCGGCAGATGGCTGAGGAGGCAATAGTGGGTGCGTCGCATGCTCTTCGTCGCTCCCTTAGGATGGCCATGGCCTCCTCGATCTATTCCGCGGTTTGGAATTGATCGAGTGAGAGGTTGGGGACGTCCTTCGGGGGCGGGAGTGAGAGTCTGGCATCGCCGCGGCTGTATTCCGCCGTAGGTTGGGACTCAGTTTGGGCCGGAATAAGGCGTCCGGCGGATCGTAAGGTGGCTCTCTTCGAGGTGGTGGCAGACGTCATTATTTCGAGGGTTTTTCTTTGAAGAACATTGAGTGTTTCATCAAGTATATGTTCCGGAGAACAGTGAGTGTTCTTCAAAACGGTCGGAATGAAAATGGAGGTTCAGGGCCCCCTCCTTCTAGCGCCAATTGTTGTTACCCAAAATATTATTCGGAATGATTTGCTGGATATGGCTATGGGTGAGTAACAAACAAAATGCGAGAGCACGAGCGATGGAATAAAAATAACATAAGATTTGCCAGGGTTGTTAATCCCGTGTTTGAATGCTCTCGCGAGATATTATTAATAATAATACTACTTTGGAGTACAAATATTAATGTTAGAGTTCGATTACAATGAGTGTAATGACCCTAGTTGTCTAGCTCTTGAGTGCAGAGGACTGCCGGAAGAACCAGAGTTAATGCTCTGTGAGTTCTTGTTACAAAGATTAAATATAGTGAGCGTTCGTTTCTGCCGAACGTCTTTCTTATCTCTGGGATTTCTCTTGAGTGAGATTCAACTTGTTTCTCCAAATGCTGGAAGTCTCCTATTTATAGAAGAGGAGGTAGTTGGGATGTCTTAACCCCGAACGGGCGATTGCCTTTCCTGCATTAAATGCTTATTAAACGGGCGATCGTCTCAATACGTGGGTCGATTTCCTTAAAGTCCGCGGCTGCTATAGGCAGCCAGACGTGCGAACCAATGGGAAAACAACATGTGCCCCACAACTCAGTCTTGGGAGATCCCACCTAGGGCGCCTTTTGCGGGCCTGTCGGTAGATGAGAGGTTGTCCTTGTCACTGACAGTTGGTGATGGGCTGGAGTCAAAAAGCCTTCTCCTGCGGCGCCGTTTGCGGGTCTGCACGTGGGCCTTCTTCCCGAGATTCAGTCTTCGTAGACTTGACAGATGTTGGCTTTACACGTGGCATAAGATGGTCGTCCTTGGTCGGGCACTAGAGACGATCGCCTTGTAAGACGATCGCTAGGTACTCGAACTCGATCTGACATCTTCGTTTGGTAAGTTTGCCTTGGTTCATATGACACTGACTTCGGTCGCTCGGCCTTTGTGCCGATCGCCGTTGAGGCGTATTAAACACCGCACAACATAACGGTAGTAATATTATTAATAATATCGATACTAATAATAATAAAATAGAGAGTAATATAAATGATGATATAGAAATGATAAAGATAAAAATATTAATACCGTTAATATTAATATGGTTCCTATTAAGGCTGTAAACGAACCGAGCCGAGCCGAGCTTTGACCTAAACGAGTCGAGCTCAATTTTTTCCCTAACGAGTCGAGCCGAGCCGAGCTTTGTTATCGCACAAAAAATATGTTCGAGCTCGAGCTCGTTAATAAAATGAGTCGAACTCGAGCTGTTCGCGAACAACTGGAGCCGAACTCGAGCTGTTTACGAACAACTCGAGCCGAGCTCGAGCTGTTCGTGAATAATTATATATTTTCAAATTATTTAAATAATATATTTGAATTATTTAAAATAAATATTTTAAATAATCATTAAAAATTATATATTTTTTAAATATATAATAATTAATTTAAAAATATATTTATTAATCGAGCTTAACGAGCCGAACCGATCTCGAGCCGAGCTCGAGTGCACATGTCCAAGCTCAGCTCGAGCTCGTTTTCTTAACGCACAGATTTTTGTGTTCGAGCTCGAGCTCGAGTTCTTAACGAACCGAGCCGAATCGAGCCCTTAATGAGCCGAGCCGAGCTTTGTTCGCGAACAGCTCTGTTCCTTTACAGCCCTAGTTCCTATTATAAATATTATTATTAATAATATTACCTCTAATAATTATAATCTCAATAACAATGACTAATATTAAATGTTTCTGAAATTAAATTGAGAAATTGACTCGGGCTTAGAACATATAAGATATCATAAAAATATCTATGATCTTATTAAATGAGATTTCATGAATTTGACTTGTACGTGTAGTGAAACTAATTGTACGATAATTACTCACTCGGTAATGAAATGAGATTAGATGAAATAAAATGCATTATTAATATTATTTTAAATAATAATATTATTCTATAAAATGGCGGATATTGTAACACCCCCAAACCACTCTGAATATTACAACGCCGCAGACCCTCTACGTGAGGATCTACCAGGCTAAAAACAAAAACAATACATCGGATTACATGCCGACATGGCTACATAATGAACCATTAGACCGATTTGGTCTTTTGCCACAATACAACACATCAAACATACATAAATCGTTCTCATAACTCGTACCCACGCAGGGGTCGGAATACATCAACATACCCATAAAACGGGAAGACTACACAACGGAGAGCCCAAAAATGAGACTCTACCAAAAATACTCAACGAATGGTCATCATATGATTAGTATCGTCGTCTTCCATCACCCTTCCTATCGATCCTGTGATTCGCTCCCCAGCAACCTGCAAGTACTTGGCCGCAATACAGACATCCATCCCCCGAATACTCGGGGGTTAACAAAACTCTACTGTTTTGCTAGTGCAAGTAAAAAATATGAATACAAGCCATACATATCATACTCCAAGAACGTAATAATCATAAACATGCTCCCCGAGATAAATCACTTGATCAAAATAGTTCAAATCATGAAAGGTGGGGATGAAACCCGAATACATCTCACAAAACATTTAAGAATCTCAGGAGTTTTGAAAACGTTTGGGATTTAAGAATTTTTCAAGCCTTTCGAAACCATTTAGGGACACAGCCCAACAATCATTTCCCAAAATACAATTATGATAACAACACACGGGGTCTACGACCCGATCATACCACTCCAGTTACAAAACACAGGGTCCACGACCCGATCATATCATAACAGCATGTTTCCACAGATTACTCGCGTTCCGTGCTAGCAAGCCACGGACCTCAGATGCTCCCGCAGAACATACCCATGTGAATAACCTACATGGAAACCACACCAAATCACGCGTCACCGTAACGACAGTCACGTGACCGCAATCATAGATACATTCATAGTTACCCCGGCATCGCACTAACAAGCTACGAACCTCGGATGCTCCTACAGAACGTACTCGATTGGACAACCCATGACACGTACATCACATAACCAAATCACAACCATAAGTTATCATGGCATCGCACTAACAGGCTACGAACCTGGGAGTCCTCGCACCACATACCCGATGGATAACCCCACAAGTTATCCCGGCATCGGGCAAGCAAGCCACGAACCTCGGAGTCCCCACAAGACATACCCGATGGATAACCCTACGGTCCCCCCCGACCCATACTAGAAAGTATGAATCCCTGAGATTCAACAACCTTACCCGTGTAATACCCGTGATTTTCTCTTCCGGTAATTTTTTGTTTTTGGCATTTTCTGGTTTCCATAACTCGCTTGCGAGCGTGTTGACATTTTGATAATGTTTTGTTCTTCGTGTTTGGTCATCCGAGTTTGTTCCGGGGCTTTTTTACCCGAATCCGTGTCTTGAGCGACTTTTTTTTCTGCTATTTGGTTCATTTCGTGTGATGGTGGTTCGAAACTATGATTTCATATTTCCTATAAGTCCGTTTATCTTTGTTAGATGTGTTGTGAACTTTGGTTTGGTTGTTTGACCTCATATTGTGATTTTCGGACGCTTGGGCCATTTTGTAATTTCCAAAAGTTTGGGGGTAGTTACTTCCATTATCGTATTCTGAACCTTCGGGTAGTCGGAATGGTGTCTTATGTTAGCGCTTGAGTTCGTCGTTGTGCACTCTTCATGTACACGTCTTCATTTTGTGTTGTTTTTGTCGTTTTGCGGTTTTGTCGCGCTCATACTCGATGAGCTGAACTTAGCTGTTTGGAACTGCTAAGTGCCTTACGTACGTAAGATTTAACGTTGTGTTTTGTTTGTAGCACTGTGATGTTTTCATTTTAAGTTTTGGGACGAAACTTATTTTTAATGGGGGAGAATATAATACCCGGATTTTTATTTCCGGTCACTTTGAATTAATTGTCGGTTTTGTGGATTATTTTGTTCCGGATTAATCGGCGTAGTGTTTCGACTTTACCACGTGTAGGTTCGACTTTGTAAAATCACCATAAATTCTTAGAAACGTAAAAAATTCTGAAACATAACAGTATTTTAGAGTATGGAATTAGCTTCGCGTGAGTTCAAACGACAAATCAATCGGAGTTCGATGTGAAAGTTATGAAGAAGACAATGAACAGGTGCTGATTGACACAGTGTGCTGCGGCACAGTTCTTATGTGCCGCGGCACAAAGAGCAGAAAGGCCAGAAACTCAAGATTTTAGGTGTGACGCGGCACAAATAAGCCTGTGTCGCGGCCTACGCTGAAAGTGAAGTATAAAAAGGGCCCAGGTCGACGTTTTTGCCCATTTTTTTCCATTCCTTTCGGCCAAACCACACCTTTGAAGGGAGAATCGACCTCCCTTGGTCCATAACACTAAATCTTTCACTTCTAATCCATCCATATTGTTAGAAAATATTCGGGAGGCATATTATCAAGAATTTCATCGATTGGATTCGTTGTTCTTCGTCCAAATCAAGGTAAGACCCTTCCTTCTTTCTATTTTGGGAATCTTCTTGGATTAGTGTTATTATTCAAGGATTGTTAGATTGATTGTTGATATCCGGAAGTCTTGATTTTATTCGGTCAATTGATTCGTATTTATTACCCTATTGTATCCAATTGGTGTTCTTCGTGTTCTTGGGTATAGATCGAACTTCAAGTGTTCGATATAATGTCATAAAGGGTATTCGGGCGATTTCCGACTATTCTACCTCGATTGTTGATTTGATGATGATATGTCTAGGAATGAAATATTGGTGAAGAACTCGGGTCGAAACTCTTCCGTTCATTGTCTTCTACGGGATTCGAGGGTTTCCGGTCGAGCTTTCCCGTTGCTTCGCGTACTTTGGACTTGAGGCGAGTATCTCGTCTATATTCTTTATACTTTGATAATGTGATGTATCGTGAATTTAACGTGGACTTGTTAGTGACGGTATATTTAACCGTAACTTACTTTTAAATGAAGATGTGATTTTATGAAAGTAACTACGAACGTAAACTCGAGTTTCATCCGAATTAACCTAGATTAGTGATGGATTATTGACTACTAAGTTGTATTCTATCAATTTCCTTATTGTTCCATGGTTTGATTGCTAAAGATTCGTCGTTTTGTTGAGTTCCTAATTGACACCTTTCAAGGTGTCCGGTAGAATGTCATAGAGGGGATTCAGGCGTTCTATGATTATTCTTCCTCGTACGGTCGTTGATTTATTGATGATATTTTGTTAGGGTCTAATTCCTTGTGAAGATCTCGTATTGAAACCTTCCGTTCGTCGTTGTCTTTATTTTCTAAATCAAGGGTTTCAAAGCTTTTCGATCGACCGTGTTCTTCGGAATATTCGCAGACGATTATCGAGGCAAGTATCTTGCCCATATATTTCGTATTTCGTAGATGTAATGATTGGTAGTCGACTATGTGTGCTATTTGAGTACTCGTAATGAACTTTCAAAAGGATTGAGTCTCTACTCAACGTGATTGGACCAGAGACATTTGAATAATCTTATTATTCGTGAATAACTATTTATTCGATTATTACAATATTAAAACATGCACACATTATAATAATCAGTGAGAAATACATGATATCAAATAACTTTATTTAAATGTGACAATTATAAATCTAGGCACATCGAATGTCCTAGGGCACTATTCCCAACAATAAATCAAGAGTAAAAGGGGTTGAGTTGGCACAGTGGTAAGTGCCCAATCCATGAACTAATTGGTCATCGGTTCAACTCATGCCGGGGCTCAAAAATTGGAAATGTACCTCTCTACCCTCGGGTAGGGGCAAGGCTGCGTACTATCCTACTCCCTCAGACCCTGCAAATGCGGGATATATTGAGTACGCTCCGTTTCTGTTTTTTATTTAAATACGCTTCCGCAATCGCAAGAGAGTTTAAAAACTCTACTCCTCTCTATTATCCTCCCTTCAAGTGGCGGTACCTAACCCAACAAAAAATCACATCGATTTTCCTTTCTCGTATGAATATATATTTTTCATGTACTTTTCCTGTTCTGGAAATTCAAAGTGGTTATATGAAGAAATTTTTTACATTTAATAAACTTTCACATCCTTACAGATTAAAGGGAAAATTTTACCGAACAACAATTAGGCCTGCACTTTTATATGGCACCGAATGTTGGGCTGTAAAGCATAATCATGTGCATAAGATGAATATGGCGGAAATGCGTATGCTAAGATGAATGTGTGGCCATACGAGAAAGGATCGACTTAGAAATGATGTGATTAGGAAAAAAGTATTAGTGGCCCCTATAGAGGATATGCTGTTGGAGAATCGTTTAAGATGGTTCGGGCATGTGAGACGGAGGCCACTTGATGCACCAGTGCGAAGGCTTGAAGAATGGGGAGCGCATAGGCTGGTGAGGGGTAAAGGAGGACCTAAACAAATATGGATAAGAGTGATTGAGAATGATAAGATGCTTTCGATCAAGAAGTTATGGCTTGGACAGACGATTTATGGAGAGGACTCGAGTGGTTGATTATACTTGAGTTTTTTTTTTGCATAATGGCTATTACTATTTTTTATTTACTTTTTTATTATTTATTTATTTATTTATTTTTGCATAATTATTATTATAATTATTAATTTTTTTTACCTACTAAACTTTTCACCTTCACTTTTGTCTTTTCCATATGACTGTTGTATTGGAGACGACTTGACGTTTTCAGATATTGATTCATGTTAGCCAATCCCAAAGCATTTTGAGACTAAGACTCTGATGTTATTGTTGCAATAAAATTTCACATCCTTATTCTGTTTGGCCAGAGTTTTTTTTCCTAGGCTGCTTTAAGCAAGACAGTTATTCCAAAAGTCCAAGTTGCTGCGAATCCCCTTCTGATGAGCAGCCAGAGGTTGATGTGAGCAATGAGGAATTTGTACAATTTGACACGCCTGGTGTTCCTGTTATTATTTTCGAACAGAAAAATTCATTAAAAGAAGAGGCATGGCATGAGAAATGCCCAGGAATACAGAAAGCCCTGGAGGATAATTACCAACACCACACATTAGCCAGGCCTTGATGTCCCGAATGATCTTCTCCTGGTTCCACTCTTCATTATTGAAGACGATATCGTTTCTCCATTTCCAAATGCTCCACGCTACGCACCCCCACAAGGGGGCCATCGCCATCCTAGCTCCTTTTGCCCTTGACAGGGTGACGGAATTGGTATAAGGGGTGGCAGTCATGACCTTATGCCTTTCCCATGCCTCACCATTCACAAATAATATCATGCCACCTCATTCCATGCCTCTCATGCCTCACCATACTTTTTTAGTGGCAACCATGATTCCATGCCTCAACTAATGTTATTTTTTATTTTTTTATATTCAAATTATATTAAACAATTTAATAAAAATATAATATTTCATTAATAATTAAAAAAAAATTACATAATACTTGGAAAAAAAACATAATTATATCTAAAAATCGCAACTCCATTCATATTTCCCCACGAGCTCACGTTTTTTGGCAAGAGTGGACGCTAGCACATTCGGATCGGTTAGGTGATCGTGCGGTTGGTTGTAGAACTTCATCGCCCGAAACAAAGCCCTTTCTTCAACACTACGAATTTGTGCCGCCAACAACTTTTCAGCCAATTCATCCTTTACAAGTTTTTTCTCGACCACCGTCTCCAATAGTTGTGTTTTCCTTTCCGTGTAGGTGTCGAAGCTCGCAACAACACTTTCCTTTGTCGACGACTCGCTATCGGTCTTTTTGCCTTTTCTTTTCCGTGTAGGAGTTGTGTCGTCATTCAGATCCGGAATAACAGTCTCAGCATTGTCATTGCTTCCCGACTGGTAGTAGCCCGATTCCGACGACTTTCTTCGTTTGTCGGAATTAGACGAAGATGCTTGACCCACACATGGTTGTTCCAACCATTTGTCTGCTTGCCTAACAATCTCCCATGCTTCAATATGACTAAAAGACTTGCCGTTTGTTTTCTTATCATAATCGACCAAGGCATTTTTCATGATGTTAACATCGCTACACCCACTCTCACGAAGACGCTTCTACAATTATAAAAGTAAGAAGCATAAATTAATACAAGTATATACATTAATACAAGTATATAAAATTAAAAAGTATAGAGTTTAAAAATTACTTGTTGGATGAATAGCTCGTTAAAGACACTCATGGCGGCATTCATATTTTGCCACTTTGTGTTCAAGCTATGATGACTTCGAGTAGTATCTTTCACGTTTTCCTTGAAATTATCTAGAATTCTTTTCCAAAAACTATCTCTACTTTGTTCATTCCCGACTTTTGGACATGTCGAGATATGAACCCACGCTTTTGCCAAAGCCACCTCTTAGGCCGACGTCTAATTTTTTTTTCCGCTTTATTTGATTGTCTTCTTTTTCGGACATCGTAGCTTTCTTGAACATCTTCATCATTTTGTGCTTGGCCTCCTACATCGTTGTATAACAAATAAATTATAACAAATAAAATTATAACAAGTATAGCAAATAATAGTATAACAAATAAAATTATAATAAATAAATTATACCGATTTGAGTTTCGCAACAAAATCAACTTCATCATCCTCGTCATCATATAGCGGTAGTTCTCGCTCGACACTTGGTTCACGCCAAGGACTCACACGGATGTCATTGAACGGGTTGAAGTCACTTGTAAGGTTAATCGTGTATTGGCTCGGATTCATCATGGAGGTTGGGGATAATATGGTGGAGGTTGAGGACTCATTTGAGGATAGTATGGTGGAGGTTGGGTTTGAGGATAAAAGTGAGCGGGTTGAGGAACGTATGGAGCGGGTTGTGATTGAACTTGAGGACGAACGAGTTTAGATCGAGAGCCCCGTCCACGACTTTTGGATGAGGTTGAAACACCTTTTGATTTCTTTGCATTCATGCTTAATTTTTTTAAAAGTACGAGAGTTGGAAAGAAGTGGTAATGTGAATTGAAAGTGGTTAAAAATGTGAACTGGAAATAGGTATTTATAAAGAGATTTTTTTTTAAATGCCCAACATTCCATTTTCTAGCCGTTCAACGGCTATAATGTTGCTTCCCATCTCCATGCCTCAACGGCAATACATGCCGTGCCTATTCATGCCGCAGCCATGCCGCAATGGTGGCGGCGGTGTTGCCGAGCGGCATGGCTCCATGCCGTTTGATATAGCTATCCATTGCCACCCCCTAAATTCTCCTGGACGTTATTAGGAAGAGGCGCTGGAACACTAATCCAATCGAGACAGCACCTCCAAAGTGAACACGAGCGGTTGCATTCCAAAAACAGATGGTCAATTGATTCCTCCGTGCCATTGCACATAGAGGAGCTTGTTTATTTTATGCTAGACATAAAGTCTAAAATAATGTTTAAAACATATTTTAAACTAAAATTATCCCTATACGTTTAGAACATAATGTTTAATGAGTTAAATAAATATATTTAATTGTAAAACTTATTTTAAACAAAAATAATTTAATTAATATTCATTAAATAATTTAATTTTTGTGTTAAATAGTTATTTATAATATTTTATTAAATAATTTAAATCAAGTCTAAAAATTGATATTTAAATATTATTATAACTATTTAATTTAATATATTAAGATAAAATAAACGTTCATTTAAATTTGATTCAATTAATTTCAGTTAATCTTTGCTAAATATATAATATGATATATCTAGTTCAGTGATTTGATTTTTTAATATACAGTTAATCACTTATATAGTTGGAATGGAACAGAGAATTGTTGTACATAATTTATTCATTATGATATGGATAGGAAGTGACATATAAGGAACATATATATGTAGGGGGTGGTATACCGTACCGTACCGATTTTTTTTACTCATACCGAATAACGTACCGAAACTTTCGTTATATAAAATTATATACCGATACCGCATCAACTGCTCGCATACCGAGACTCAGATACCGAGATATCGGTATGAAACATTGCACATACCGCTGCCGCACTGCTTTTCGGTATAACACACTGCAATTCGGCATACCGTATAATCAAGGTATACCGAAATTACCGTCATACCGTTCTATACCAAATCGACATATTGATATACTCAAAAGTCAAAACAAAACATACATCCACGGCTTGAATAAGGCACCACGAAACATAAAAATAAATCTTACACGTAAACATAAAACAAACGCATTACAATAAAAATCCTTTCCAAATGCAAGATCATTACAATAGTTTCAGCCAACAAAGTGCAGTGACCAAGCAGTATAAGTTGTAAACAAAACAAACACATACCAAGGTGCAGTGGAACAAATAACAACTAAGGATGTAAACAAAACAAACACATCCCAAGCAGTGCAGTGAGTGCTTGTAAGTTGTAAACAAAAGATAGTTTCAAATTTTCAACTAAAGCTTGTAAACCCCAACTAAGGCTCTGGAACAAATAACAACTATCTTTTCAAGGCTCCGAAAAAAAAACCCAACTCAGCCTCGAAAAAATTACAACACCACCTCACTGCACTGCACTATATTTTAGAACCCCTGAAACAATCAACTAACGCTTATACAAATCTACGAACGATCTTGAACGGCATTTGCAGCTGTAAAAATAAATAAAATTATTAGTACGCACCAAATTACATTATACTTAAAGAAATATAATTTATATTTACACGTAATTAAATAAAGAAATTCTTACTCTTTTCAATTTCTTCAATTTCCTTACATAAAATAAGGTCATCTTCGGTTGGATCCTTACGAAAGTCGAACTCCGCTCTTAACCAATCATTAGTACACATCAAAGCTTCTACCATTTTAGGACTCAAACTACTCCTAAACGGATCCACAACTCTTTTTCCCAAACTAAAAGCGGACTCACTAGCAACGGTTGAACTTGGAATTACAAAAATATCCTTCGCAATCATTGAAAGGACGGGGTACCTAGCTTCACTTCCTCTCCACCACTCCAACAAATTGAAAGATTGATTAGACCGTTTTTCAACCTCATCGGCTAGGTACTTGTCCACTTTATTGGATATCTCTTGAAGTTGTTCCTCTTCATTTTGTGCTTGAACATCATTAAACAATTCATCCCAAAGACCGCCACCGGTACTAGTACTACCATCTCCATCATTACACCCTATTTGGACACACCTCCTCTCAATATCTAAGGTATCATTTATTCCCTTGTACTCCGCCCACAAAGTTACAAAGTCTTTCTTAACCTTATCAATGAACTCTTGGAATTTTATTGAATTAGCCCCCAATTTTTTGATGCTAACTTTCATCATTTGAAGCTTATTTCTCGGGTCCAAAATATTGGCAATAAAAATCAAAGGGTTCATATTATCCCAATTCCCCCAATACTTATCAAATTTCAATTTCATCGCACTTGCAACCTTTTTAAGAATTGGATCTGAATCGTCATTGCTCTTTTTCTCGATCTCAATTTGCAACGCAATCATTGATTGGTATATCAATTGGGAGGTAGGATTTTTTGATGCACTTAGCTCTAAAGTGACATCGAAGAAATTTTTTAGAAAATATACAAAATCATTTGCATTTTCCCAATCCTCTACAACCGGTGGCCCTACCCTTTTTTTACCCTTTTCATCCTTTTCACGAAAATAATTCATAAAAGGCAACCACTCCTCGGACATCCTTTCAAAGACTCGTCTATACTTCAATACAACATCAAGCATTTTATAAGTTGCATTCCACCTAGTTTTGACATCCATAGGTACAGTTGACGTACTACCAAACTTAGCTAGTGTGGCAAATTCCCTAAATTTATTCAACCTAGAGGGGGAAGAATGAATAAAAATGACTACATTCCTTATAGATTTAATTGAAGCATTAAGCTCATTCAAGCCGTCCTTAACAATTAAGTTAAGTATATGACAAGCACATCTCAGATGTAAGTATTTCCCTTCAAACAATAATGTACTTTCACTTTTCATTCTTTTTTCAAGTAATCAATTGCAGATCATTAGAAGAAGCATTGTCGAGTACTATCGAAAATAATTTGTCAATCCCCAATCTCTCGCATGCACTTCAACCATCTTACCAATTTCTTCCCCAATATGACTAGTGATTTTTGTGAAGTTAATTATTCTTTTATGCAACTTCCAATCACTATCTAGAAAGTGAGTCGTGATCACCATGTAATTGATATTTCGATGGATGTCCAAGTATCACCGTGATACTTACTCTATGGCCACTAATCACACTTTGTAACTTCGCTTTCTCAAGCAAAAATAGTTCAAAACCATACCGCAACTTTCTTTCTGCTAGGGATGACGAATTTCGCTTGTAATTCATGCAAGGTTTACAAACCCTTTCCTTCGACACCGAAAGGAAACTTCATCGATAATTACATATTCGACTAACCTCATTTCCCACCTTTCGATTATATGTATGATGAACCAAAGCGCTTCCTTGCCCCATTGTCTCATTCACAAAAACAGATTGACCTTTCCGGCTTTCATTTGCTTCATATATCGACTTAACTTACACCTCTTCACTAAGTGGTTTATCAACCCACTTGTACTTCCGTAGTTCACAGGGATCTCAGTTTTACAATATTTGCATATCCCTAAGTTCTGCACGCCCCCATTATCTAACTTCCTTGAACCTTTATCACAGTGCTCCCAATATTTACTCCTTTGTTGTGGGTTTACAGGAGGTCTTGAGGTTGAGTTTTTTCTTCCTCGTTTTCGGCTTATACACTCATTACGTGTTTCAGATTCTGTCGCATTTGGTGTTTCGGATGGACTTGCCAGAGAATGAGAAGATTCAGATTCCATTCGTATGATCTACTGTAAAAAAAACACGAATTCAGTCCATCAATCAATCCTAATACAAGATTGCTGTGTAGTTCATTTTTACTCAAGAATCCTAATAGTTTATTTATTTCTTACTGAAACTATATACAAAATTTTCAGAGTAGATTAGATATTAAATTTTTTTTTTAAAGATAAAACCATTGGTCAGAACTTCCTCACAACTTGGCTCAGAACTTCTGTTGGTTTCATTACCATTGGTAAGCAAAAAATTATAATCATAATGACTGCCTATTATGATGTAAGACATGTAACTTCCTCATATTTTTGCTTGTGGAGTCATAATTATAATCAAAAATGATCGCCTCGGAACGGTGTACCATCGATCGTAACTTCTCATATTTTTGCCTACCGTCACTTACATCATTTTTATTAACATCATAATGACTGCCTATTATATACTTGAGTAAAAAGGATCCATTGCCATTGGTTTCTATAGTCAAAGAGGAAAAAAACAATTCCCCTCGGCAAATAGGTAGCTTTTCTTTTTCAAAATCACAGCCATCATTTAGCAAAAACTAATGAAAATCAAACATAAAAAGGAACTAAGAAATTCCATGTAATCAAGATAAAGCAGATAATGTTGGAATTTGGCACAGTATTAAGATTTCCCCAATTTATATTCAATTAAAATTCAAACTCCATAAATTGAAGATTGAGAAATAAGAATCACCACAAAATTAGGAGACACTAGAACTCGAACTCACCACAAAAATTCGGAGTGACTGCGCCGCTGTGAAAGAGCAGATTTGTCGTCGACTCGTCGCAGATTCGTCGTCTGTTGGTGTAAGTGTTTCACGGAGAGTTGAGACTGTTGTTGCCTTGTTGGCGTGCCGCGTGAGGACTGAGGTTGAAGATGAGAGTTGAGAGTGAGTGACGGCGCCGCGTGAGGGATGAGTTGAGGGATGAGGTGAGAGAGAGACTTGAGAGTCTCGTGTGGTGACAGTGAGAGTTTGTGTTTGTGAATTAGGTTTAGGTTGGGTTAATATTAGTTATTAAAATAATATAATATATAATATATATATATATATAATATTATAAGTGACGGTATACTGCGGTATATACCGATATGTAACGGTATACCGTATATTTTCGGTACGGCACGGTATACCGTCAGTATGCAACTAATCAAACCGTTACCGTACCGAAAATATATGGTACGATATAATACCGTACCATACCTTACGGTATACCGATAATTCGGTATTTTTCGGTATTCTTCGGTACGGTATTTTCGATATTACGGTATTTCGATATTATTTCCCACCCTACATATATGCTCTGAACTACCTTGATGTTTTTGGCCTAACCACACAAGTAACCCAACTCACTTTGAACTTCAAAATAACCTCCTTGACGTTTACATTTGTCTTGTTACATTTTGGCAGGACGTGTCGTTAGTGGAACTAATGGACATGGTTGACGTCATCAAATATTTCTACACTTTCATCCTCAACTTCTCTAGATGTAAAAAATAACACCAATTTTCGTCTTGCATCTAATTTACAATTACAATCCTCAACTTTTTGAATATTGCAGATGTTGGGTCTCCGTGAATTTCCAACAATGTAATTACAATAAAAATTACAACGAAAGGCAACCTATTACAGTCTTAATAAAATAAAAAGCTGAATTAAAATTACAACTTTAGCAGAGGCGAGATAACTCTTTCCGTAATACAATTTTGCCCCCGTGTAAGAGCAGACGGCTCAGGCAATATGTCCCCAAGATACAACTGCTATATGTTTCTGAGTTAGGTGCTCTCCAAAACTCAGAACTCCGACGAACGTTCAAATGCTGGAAACTGGGCACGAAACAAGAGGGAAATATGCTGCAATATGTGGTATGCTTGTATTTTTTTCTATGTTTTTTTTAATTGTGTGAAATAAAATGCATAAGACCCCCTTTTATAGGGTCCAATTCCACTCCATCAGGTGGGGAGTTACAACAAATTAAAGTGCCATTAATTCTCTTTAATCCTCCAGCTCAGGAGTTACCTCCATAAATATTCTCATTTAGTTCGGACGTTATATTATGGAGTGTGAAGAGTCATATTCCAGAAGCTATGTTCTCAACCTGCTTCATTTCAGACGAGACCAAATATCAGATCAGATGGGTCCTGCCACAAATATCGATCGTATAGGTTTAGCCCAAATATCGATCGTATGCTTTTAGATCGATACCTTCTAGATCAGGCAACTTCTAGATCAGACTGCTTCTAGATCAGACAGCTTCTAGATCAGACATATTCTAGATCTGACAGATTCTAGATCATACAGCTTTTAGATCAGACAACTTCTAGATCGATGCCTTCAGATCGCATACAACTTTCGATCGTATAACTTCTAGATCGATACCTTTCAGATCGATACCTTCCAGATCGATGCCTTCTAGATCGTAGAGCTTCCAGATCGACGGCTTCTGCACTGCATAGCCTTCCACCCAACTATCATATGGGTTTTGAAACATGGTTAACTCTTCACCTTTTCAATTAAATGGCCAATTTTAATCATTTATTTCTCACTCGCTGGAAATCGGTTTTGAGAAAGATAAAATCCTATGTTCATCTTCTCGAAGTGTAAATTCACAATTTATTATTTAATTCCCAGGGATTAAATATTTTATCATTATTGGTTTTAAATTGAGTTAAAACTCATTTTTCTAAAATCAATTTCCAACAATCCCCCACATGAGTGCAAATAAATGCATGCATGAATGCAGACTCACATACCCAGTTTCCGTAAAACACTCCTGCATGGGGGAAAGGTAGTTTGTGGCTTTGAACCTTCCTTAGTAAAATATCGTCGGATATACCGGCGGCTTAGTGGACACTGTGCCTTGAACTAATCCTCCTTGGTGTATACAGAGTCAACGACACTTACACAACAATGTCTCAACACCTTCCGTTCTTATAGTTGTGTCCGTTTTGGCCATGGACAACATCTTAGTTTCCTAAGTGTTTATTCGAGGCGGCCCGTCCTCACACTTAGATAGGTGGTCTCCTTTTAGAAAGTACCCTGCAATACTTCTCATTTCCAAGAACAAGGAACCATTAAAAGTTCAGAGACTGGACCTCACCACAATCACAGGACTTAGCACTTATTCTGCTCTATAGGGATAGATTTATTATAAGCGCTTTTCAATAGAACTTTCATAATTTTGTTTTCCCATTGAACCAAGTTTCTGGGATCTCCAGTCTTCAAGGTTGGGTTACCACTATGATTGTTCTTTCAAGATGTGGATTTTAATCCCATTCCCTCTAGCAGTTTATGAAATTAATCTCTATTCAGACCTTTTGTGAGTGGATCCGCCAAATTAACATTTGACCTCACATAATCAATAGATATAACTCCATTTTTGATCAATTGTCGCACGGTATTATGTCTCCGATGAATGTGTCGAGACTTACCATTATACATAAGGCTTTGTGTTCTTCCAATTGCAGCTTAGATATCGCAATGGATCATAACACTAGGCACAGGCTTTTTCCAGCATGGAATATCCTCAAGAAAGTTACGGAGCCATTCAGCTTTTTCTCCAGCTTTATCTAAAGCTATAAATTCTGATTCCATGGTGGATCGGGCTATACAAGTCTGCTTGCTTGATTTTCGAGATATAGCTCCACCCCCAATAGTAAATACATACCCACGTGTAGAGTGAAAATCTTTCGACTCTGAAATCCAATTAGCATCTGTATATCCATCCAAAACTGCAAGATAATTACTATAAAATAGCCCATAACTTAGGGTGTACTTTAAGTATCTTAAAACCCTAGTCAGTGCATTCCAGTTGTAATACCCGTAATTTCGATTTCCGGTAATTTCTTTTTTTTCGGCGGAAGTCTGTTTTGACGACTCGCTCATGACCGTTTCGTCATTCTGAGAATGATTAATTCTACACTTTTTGACATCCGAGTTCGTTTCGGTGTCGTTTCGTTGAGTTCCGTGCTTTTTAGCGACTTTTCCGCGCTTGAGTTCGATTCTTGCGAATCTCGCTCAAATCGCCGCTTCGAAGTTTCCCGTAAGTCCGCTTTAACTTTGTTAGACGTGTTGTGAACTTCGGTTTGCTTATTCGATCACGATCGTGATTTCCGCGTTTGGGCCATTTTGTAATTTCTTGAAAGTTACGTATCCGTATCCGTAATTGTTGTCTCGACCCGCTTCTTGGTCGCGTATGACTAATTATGGTATTATATTTTCATTTCGGCCGTTGATGTTGTCCGCGAACTTTTCGCCGTGTTCGCCCGTGACGCTTAAATCGGTCGCCGAGCCCCGCTGGCCTGCATCGCCGGACGGCTATGGATCGCCGACGATTATGGGCACCGCCGACAAAGTGCGGAAGGAACCGCGCGAGCGCACGCCATTTCCTAAGGTCGCGCGCTAACCGGCAGTGTAGCGACGCTACCGGTGGCCTAGCGATGCTATCGGCCCGGGCAGAGGGATTCGAGGTTCTCGACTCGGCCAGATCGGCAGGTAGCGCACGCCATCGCTTGGCCGAGCGCACGCTAACCGGCAGGGTAGCGACGCCGCCGACCGACTAGCGACGCTACTGGGTAGTTTGTTAGTCCAAAGGGCATCGGACAGGCGCTGCGCGCGCAGCTTCCGCCGTAGCGCACGCTAGCGGAGTCGGTGGACGAGTCATGGTCCTGCACTGGTCGGTGGTGCCGGGTCATGCGGGCCATGGCCGAGAGTGCTCGGCCAGATCGCCGAGAAGCGCACGCTAGTCCGGGAAGGCTAGCGACGCTAGTTCCGCCAAGATATATATGACATCACCACATTTCCCTTCGTTTTTCATTTCCTTCCTTCCCCGTCCGCGAATGGCGATTCATGGGTGACGAAGCCATCACTACTACGGAATACCTTTCAATGACGTTGAAAAAACGTCATAAAATGGTTTTCATGACGTTTTATCCCCGTCATCTACACTGTCGTCTATACTGGTGTCATGGATAGTGTTTGAATCAATGACGTCTAAAAACGTCAGATATACCTTTTAATGACAGCCATTTGGCGCCATAAATATATGACGATGACGTCCGTAAATTGTCATGAAAGATTTTCAATGACGCTTGTATTTTGTCATTACAAGTCGCTATTATAATGTTAATGAAACGCTCATCAATGTTTAGTATGACAGCTTTTCAATTATCATCTATTTATTATTTCATGACAGCTTATATATCATCATCAATTGTGGAATCAACGACGTTGGGAAACGCCGTTATAAACCTTTAAATGACAAGATATAATCGTCATAAATATATTAAGCATGACGCTTCAAACCGCCATAAAATATTTTCAATGATGCTTGTATTTTGTCATTCCAAGTTGCTATTACCATGTTTAAAAAGCGCCATAAAATGTTTTTATGACGTTGTTTAACATTGATTATAATGCTTTTAATGACACTTTTCTATAGTCATATATGTTTTGATGATGGCTTTCTAACATCGTATAACATATTCAATGTCATTTGATTATTGTCATAAAACAAAAAAATTGAAAAAAATTACCATTTCCTCGGATTTTAATTATATTTCAAACTAATATAGAATAAATTCATCATCACATATGAAGTCAACATCCGAACTACCAAACCTAAGAACAAACAATAACAACTACCAAACTAAGTACATCCAACCAATTTAAATAGACCTTAAGTTATTGGAACAAGCCAATAACAACCAAATACAAAGTTCTACACTTGCAATGTTAACAAAAGAAATGCAACAACATCCATATCATACACGCACTATCACATAAGTTTATAAGGAGAAGAGAACATAAGTTTATAAATACTCAAGTGTGAGGGATAATGTATTTGATTGGCCACATAATGGTGTTTCCAACTGCATCTTCCATAGAAGAAAATTCGGGCTGGGAACGATAGAATTCACTGTGGATCGATCGCTTCCTCAATGTCGACTCAGAATAGCAGTGTCCAAGCTTGTATCCATGCACTTTGCTTGTTGGATCCACCGCCGATATTTTGCCTCTAGACACAATTTCATCCGTGCCCTCCCAATCGAGTAACATGCACACCGAGATACGCCGAGGGTGCTCCCTTGTACCGACTACAACAACCAAAAACACACCACAACTCAAATGGTGCCCACTTTCAAACAAAATGAGATATAACATCTAGAACATCATTAACGGGGTATATAAGGAAAACTTATAGCAAGTAAATTTTATTTTGAAAATAAAACAAAATTTGCACTTTGTCATGAAAGGTCAAACCAGGATTGTCTAGTCTTTATCATTGAATTTGTTAAATTTAGTCAGGAAGAGAATAAAAGGGACAATGAGAATGTGGGGAAGTGCCGCAATATGGATAGGAGTTAATGATCGCTATTGTCAGTATTTATGTTGATCAACAATGTTATAATATGTAAGAACAAAATGAATTATTGTTAGCAATATGGTGGGGAGGGGGGGGGGGGAATAAATAGAGAAAGGAAGGGTAAAAGCAATGAGGGAAAGAATTCTATGAGAAGATTTGTTAAGGACAGGGCTAATAGTGCTGATAATAATTTTTTCTTAGATACACAAAGAAAGGATTCGATTTTAGTATAGGATTGTAACCATTATAAACTAGAGATCGTAGCTTCATAAAAATGTTCAAGGCTAAATTTGATATGTAGATTTAATATCTGGGAAATTATCGTCAAGTTGGCTATGTTTCAACATTTGACTATCAAGTATTAACTCGCATTGTTTTCTTAGATTTACATTGGGTGAAGGAAATGTAGGATTCGCAAAAATGCGACAACATATATTATCCAAACAAAACTTGTTATCACCAAGCGCTTTGAATTTCTACCAGAGAACAAGAGCTGAACATGTCACTAGAGATTTTTAACTCTTATATTTATATCTCGATACTACCAGTGAACATCAACATGCCTTCTTCTAACTACTCACAATGGACAGCTGACATAAAGTTCAATATAAGGAAAGATTTCTAACGTCAAAGTGCTTTCAACATGCAAGGTCGAGATACACCAAGGGTGCTCCTTGTATCGACTAAAACAACCAAAATCACTACAACTCACAGTGCCCGAATATGTTTATAAACTAACCCCAAGTTATACACAACAAAACTTACTTTATTCATAAGAAATTTCAAGGAAATACTACCAAAGCAAAATAAACCTTAGTCATAGCAACACACTATCTTTCCATACATAGCAAAACAGATATAATTATAAACTTACCTTAGAATTTCCAAATATAGGGCTATGGTTAATTCTTTCTTCACCATTATCGTACATCCTAAATTGTAAATACACAAGCAAGTAAGTATTTATAGATTAACAAATAATTAAGTTTTCAATGATCTCGAATAATAATGCACCAAGAATTTAGTAACTTACTTGTGCTTTATCAGATCGCTTGTGCGCTTACTTCCACCATCACCTCTACAACCATGCCCACCGCCTCAGAATAGTAGCACTTTGACTCTTTCAAAACAATAACAAACGATTTCATCATAGATGAACCAAAAATAAAAATCGAGGATCACGGAGTTATAAGTCTAGAAACTTGGCATAAAAGATTGGTTCATGAATCTATCCATATTTGATGATTTTAGTTGTTGTGTATGAGTATTTTTATGATAATTAAATTTGAAGTCACCAGCTGACTAATTTTTGTAACATGGTAGATAATATATCTCAAAAAGGCCTACACGCAATGGAAAGGATAATGAAAATGAATTTCACCCGTGAAATATTAGAATCCTATGCCGTTCTTGGAAACGGCCAACAAACATCTCAAGCGCCTTGAGGACTTCGACATAGATGTGCCAAAGATCATTAAATCATTATCAGCCCTACCGATTTGGGAACATCTGTACTACATCCATAATCTAATTATAGTCATATAATAATTTTTCTAACGCTATAAGGCTTATCTTTCGCCATCACTTCATGGGATGAGCCAAACTATTTTTACCCAAATTGCTGCCGATTCTATAAAATTGTGAAACCACAAAACTTACCAAGTTAAAAATGAACTCCTCTAGAATCTTAGTCCGCGCACGCTTCTCCTCAAGTTTCTCTTCTAATACTGCTTCCAAGAGCTACTTTGTAGTTGAGCATCTATCCTTGAAGGAGTAACACCCGCTCCTAGACCCCTAACACGACAATTTTTTTCCTTATCAAGAACTTGAGTTAATACATCCCACTTTACGTGCATGTGCCCTTCACTAGAGGTTGCTCGTCAAGTTTAGTTTGCATCTCACTTAGTACATATGCATGTCAGAAGCAACAATTAGCAATATCACAATATAAATAATATTTATATTGACAAACCAACAAATTAATGAGAACACTTACACATTTGGCCTTCACATGCTCATTTTCGACTTCTCGTGGCCTTTAATAAACAACCTTGTTCTACACAATGATTCTCCAGCTTCCATTTTCTTTAATGAACACAAGCGATTATGTTAGTTCACGATTAGTATTTTATCTAGAATATAGATACATCAAACAATTTGAACTTACATGTTCATATTCCGCTCGCATAACCTTCCGACTTAGAGTGTGAGGAAGAAGTTGTCCGCCCTTATTGCCTTCATTTTGTCACTCTTTTCCGCCAATCATATATGCAATCAACTATTATTTGTAATATACATGACATAGTATGAAGTATTTTCCTTTTTCAATTAATTAAACTTTTCGATTTTGTATATTTTCCAAAAAAAATCACCTTTTAAAATTTCATATTGTCCCTAAACTTTATAAATTTCTCAAATTATAATTTTAACCCCAAATATTTTATTAATTGTGTTAAGAGACTTACTTTCCATCTCTCTCAAGAACGCTCAACCACAAACGCATCCCACTCTTTCTCGTGGCACATAAGCGGGTCTAAGGAGACCGAGTAGCCGTGTAGTTTCGCCTTAGCGCGCCGAGCCTCTACAACATTTACAATACTACCCGAGAGTTCAAATTTATATGCTCTCCATAGCCTTCCCATTTGTTGCAAGACGATGTCTTATAAATAAGATCCACATGATATTTTTGTCGCAACACAACATATGAAACTATAATCATTTTCATACTTAAGGAGAATTAATTACTACAATAGGAAACAAATCGCTAATTAATATACTAAAATTAAAAGGAAGTTATTAGTGACAAAATATATTACCAACAAATGCACTCTTACATCATTTTTGGTCCGATCTTCCACCTTATGCCAATTCCTTATGTTTATCTAAGACTGCTCTCTCACTAAAACCCCAACAGTTGAGCTAAACCGTATTGATACTAGTCCAATAGGTTGTCCTTTTTCATTCCATTCAACCATTTGACGCGCTGATTCTCCTGTTGGGATGACTTGTAAGGTAGTTTTACCTCTCACCTTTTTTTTCCCTTGTCGGTGGGAGTAAGCTCAAAATCAACACGTGGTTGTGTAATTTCATCTGAGGGTTGATTTGGTGTGTCAATATCAGCCCCTTCTGCTCTACCTCTTTTCTTTCCTATTGCCATAGCCTGTTCTTTCCTACTTCATATAATCATATAAAGTCAGTTTGGGACAAGACATTTAATCATATAAAGTCGATCATTATATCGTATTTAAACAAAATGTGATTACATAACACCAAGACATTATTTGTTCAAAATATCAAGACAAAAATATAATAAAGTGACATGGTTACGTAAAATGATAACTATGCTACATTACAATCAGTTTCAACACCATCTCCATTGTCTATATCAAGTGTATGTCTCTTGAATAACAAAAGATGTATAAAAACTTTCATCAAATTGTTCGAGATCATTAAAACCTCTTGGTGGTGCCTTCAACACCACATACCAAATAGATTTTTGATTATCTCTAGAATAAAATACTTGTTGGGCATGTGATGCTAAAATAAATGGGTCTTTATTACTCAAACCCTCGTGAAGGTTAACTAAGGTGAATCCATCCACTTTCTTTACTCCGTAAGCCATGTTGGCCCAATCGCAAAGGAAAACAAACCAACCGAAATTTGTAGAAATCCAAGACAAAAATGTGTCTAATAATCCCATAATAATTAGATAAAGTATTCGTTTCTATATGCACTCGTAGTCTTGTGTAGAAACATTAGCATCCATAGTGTGAAATCTTTTTCCATTTATAACAAAACCCGTGTGAGACATCGCACAACGCCTTGGCCCTTTTACAAGACAAGAGAGTGTTTCACGACTCGAGACAAGTACTACCAAATTTGAACTTTAATCTGAAAATAATTATTAAGCAAATTTTATAGTTAGGTTCATTAAAGTTTAATCAATACACTTAAACATGTAAGCCTCTTATTAATAAATCAAACCTTGGCTTGTAGCCATTCAACAAATTTCTCCGAATGCACTTTCTCTAGCAATTTAGAATTGGTCACCAAACGATGATCAGAGCACTTTAGCTCTTCCTTATGAACCCTAAAGAAGCATAACATTATCATGACTCTTAACTTTAAGAAAGGCTTTCAAAATTGAACAGATATTTTTACTTACTCAATGTAAGGTACAATTTCGACTATTATTAAGCACACAGAGATGAACAAATTTTATGCAATTCATCGACAATTTAACCGATCGACCTTTCAAGAGTGTCGATCCTTCAATTATTGTGTCATCATCAACAACATCATTCCGCTTTTGTTTACTACTAAACACGATGAGTGTTTCATGTATCGACTACGTAATCGAACACACTCATCTCGCTAAGTAGTTTTATGCAATACTTCCTTCCGGAGCCGCACGATTCTTAACATAACCTTTAAGGACCTTCATGTATCTAAGAGTTTAAGAAATATAGACACTAGGTTAACAAGAACACAACACATCAGAAAAGACAAAAGATTAGAAAAAGATAAAAATTAGCAAGATCAAGTACCTTTCAAAAGGGTACATCCACCTATAATGGATCGACCACATAATTTTGCTTCTCTTCCTATGGATCGTGAGGTGAATCATTATATCGAAAAATGATGGAGGAAAGTATCTCTCGAACAAACACAATGTCTCAATAATCTCGCCTTCCATCTCTTCCAATCTTTTTTGTCAAGTACTCTTTGACATAACTCATGAAAAATGAAGACAAGCGAAATATTGCTTTTCTAATACCTAATGTAAAAGCCCTTCACAAAGAATAGACAAGTTGCCGATCAAGACATGATGGTCATGGGATTTCACCAAGAATTTTAGATTCATTAATCTTGATAGCTTCCCAATATTGGAGCAATATCCATCAGGAAAGGTCTGCATCCATAGCCTCCAAAGAAATTTTCTCTTCTCAGGTTTTGTTAAAGTGTAAGGTTGAGAAACATCCAACATATTTTTTTTCTTCTAGTGAAACATCTTCTAGAAGTTCTTGCAACTCTAGATCTCTACGACAAGTAGCCCCAATTTTAGATTTTCCCTTCACATCTAAGATAGTTTCTAAAACACTCTCACATACATTTTTTTCAATGTGCATGACATCCAAATTATGACGCACAGGTAGTTCCTACATAAAGCAGCAAATACAACATATAATTCATAATCAAAATCGTTAAACATTTTATTTTTCAATGACTAATACCAAGTTTTTAAAATGCTGACCTCCCAATACGGCAAGTCAAAAAATATTGACTTCTTCTTTAATAACTTGGCTGGATCACCTCTTTTTAGTTTCTTCAGTGTCCCTTTTTTTTTTCCCCACTTATTTATGAACCCAACCAAAGCATGAACAATAGCTCTCCCTGTAAATATTTTAGGTCTCACTCTTCTCTCCTTTCTCCCATCGAACCACTTATGTTTAAACCGAAACCTATGGTTAGATGAAAGAAAACGTCTAGTATCCATATAAATAGTCTTCTTTGCAAGTGGCAGCCAACGAGAGCAAGTATCGTGACCACATATAGGACAAGCGAACTCACCTTTGTAGTTAAACCGTATAAATTTCCATAGCCGGAAAATCATTAATAGTCCACAATAAGATACCTCTAAGGTTAAATGTGGCTTTAGTGAAGGCATCATACATAAGAACACCTTCCCACAACTTAACCAGATCATCAATTAATGGTCGCAAATATATGTCGATGTCATTTCCAGTTGTTTAGGGCTTGAATGAGTAAACTTAACATTAAGTATTCAAGACATACATATGTTTGGTGGAAGATTATAGACGACTAGAATCAGCCAAAGACTATGTTTTGAGCTAAGATTACCGAACGGATTGAACCCATCGGCTGCCACCCAAATCTCAAATTTCTGGATCGATGCGAAAGAAGGCCATTTTGTATCCACCGTACTCCAACAAATTGAGTCTACGGATGACGATTTTACCGTCTCGACCGTGATGAGTAGAGTGCCATGTTAACTTCTCTCGCAACTGTTGCCGAAAGGAACATCCGTTGAAGTCTCTAAGTATAGGAAAGTACCGCAAAACTTTTGCAATGACTCTTCTTTTATTTTTCCAAGACGTGGATTTACTTTATACCTCAAGTAAAACATTTAGGACATTTTTGTAAGTTCTCATACTCGCTTCTATATAAGCAACAATCATTTATGCATGCATCAATCTTCTCATACCCTAAATCAAAATCTTTAAGTGTCTTTTTTATCGAGGATAGTGACTGGAAAACTATTTTCATCGGGTAGCATATTACGGAAAACCCTCATAAAGTTATCAAAACCAATATCGATAGACCAAATTCACTTTCATCTTGTACATTTCTAAGGTGGTCGATAGTTTTGTATACTTCAGATAACCAGTGGTAAAGAGGAACTTCACCTCTGATTTTTTTTTGTACTTGTCTTCGTATTTATTAAACATGGAGTTTCACCTCCAACATCTAATCAAAACAAACATCTTCATACATCCGATCTATTTCTAGCTTCTCATGATCCTCATCAAGATAGGTAACGCTGCACAATCATTGAATTGTGCAACTCTTGTTGGTATGATAGGCTCACCATGAGCGACCTGCACTTTATAAGAAGGATCAAACCATACTTAGTCAAATGAAATAGTATTGTTTCATCATTTTGTGGGCTACGCTTACAAACAACGCAAGGACATATGACCGTATCAGATTCCTTGCAAACCTCTTAGAGTTTAAGATAAACTCCTTAACTTTTCCTTGATACTCCTCACTTCGATCCAAATTTAACCACTCTTATCCATGCTAAAGCTAGAATTATCTAATACACCTAAACATTGATAAATCCACACAAATTATAATATGGTGTACCAAAGAGTAATTAACATAATCGATTGAATAATATTGTTCATAAATAATTCCAACATATGCATAATTGTATTTGAAGTATATATCACAAGATAAAAAGCAAATTGAAGGAAAATGTCCAAATTTTTAGCAACTAAAGATAACACATATGAAAAGAAAGATGCACCATTCAAAATCCATGTGTTAAAACACCTCACAATATTCAAAGTTGATATTTTAACTAAAAGTTAGCATGTGTGGGAAGTTTGAAATACCGACCAATAATTTTTTCTCGATTATCGGTCGATTAGCTTACTAAAATAAATTTTGTTTATTTTATAGGCGCATTAAAAAAGAAAATATCCTCCTACCCGCTACAAAATTCCAAGCCGATTGCCTAACCTAAGCCGATCGCCGCCTCTCTCCGTCCGCCGCCGCCTCTCCATCAAAGTAAGTATTTATTTTTACTTATTCTTGTTTCACCTTCTGTACGTTCAAGTAGCCTTGAATGCACCATTGCCTTTGTTTATTGCTTTCTTTTGTTTAATAGAACAGATATGCATCGCTTGTTGTCGTGAAGCTTTTGTATTGTATAGCGCTTTTTAATTTAATTTTTAATGTTATAAATAAGGTTTTATTTTTATTTCGCAGTGCTTTTTTTTTTGTAAAAAATTTGCAAGATAATTACCTTTTGAAGGGAGTTTTTTATTTGTCATTCGTTTTTAATTTAATTCTTCAACTCACTTTAATTTTTGTTTAATTTGCAAATTATGACAAGTAAAAATGCGTAAAAGAGGTGGATCTGGTGGAGCCATGGTCAATTAGTGATGAGAAACATATTTGCCTGACTTGTTTTATATATATATACCACTTTTTTACAAACTTGTCGCTATATTTGAATTTAGCGGCCGCTATTGTACCGCTATCGCTATATAGCTAAACGGGCACGTGATCACACGGCCGCTAATCGCTATCGACTACTATGCATGTATCTAAACATAAATTAAATAAAGACAAAGTTACAAAAACTAAAATATGAGGAAACAACACATAAACTAGGTAGGGCTAAAGTATTTATGTACCTCTCAAAAGGGGTTCGTCCCATGGACTCCCACCTTCGATACTTTCCTCCTCCTTACAGGATGCTCGGTGAGTGTTCTACCGCGGCTCGAGGGAGCACTTATCCCCGAGTGTTAGTAATTATATAGCTCACTACACTCGAGTGAAGCGAGTCCGTTAGTATTATAACGAACAAGATGAGTGAACGAAGTGAAGGAAGCTGTGCATGTGTGTACGTGTGCGAAGAAGAAAACATAAAACACGCCTAACTACTAGTGTACGCATATACACGCCTGTGAAGAAGAGTAGCCGTAAAACTAGTTGTTATATATGTAAATACCAATAAAATGACAAAGGTTAAATCAACTAAAATGATAGTGTTAACCCAAATAAGCATAAAAATAATAGTAGTAACTGTATTGTCAGAATACACCGACAAGTGCATCTGCTAGAACCAGAGCTAGACCGTAAAAGGTGAAAGAAAAATAGAGCTACAACAAGCGAAGCAATTAATTCCACCAATTAATTACTAATAGAAATAATTATGTATTGTCGTTAAAACTATATAACAAAGAATATATAATCAATTATTTTCCACTTAATCAAATTAGGAATCAATTATAAGGTCTAACGATTAACGATTAATGAATTAACCGGATTTCTCGATCATTCGAACTAACTCGGAAAGTTAGTCGGGTTCGCTTTTAGCAACAATTTGAAAGTTAGAAATCACGAGCAACACGGAGCAACTAAAACAGATAACCTCACACATAGCAATTATCAATCTTTGGGACCGGTTCGAAAATATGCGAAACCAAACTAGGACTGGTCCGACAATTAGTCAAAACCAGATCGGTTCGACCATCTTCTTAAACCTGTATGCTCCAAAAATGTGGGAAAATTCCCAAAAACAAATATGGCTTTCCCGTATTATTGGTACGACACCCAACAATGCTATCTATCGCAAAAGCTTTCTTACCTTGCAAATGCGATTCGGGGTAGATGAGAATGGAACCGGCCGGGAATCCAAATCGATGAAACAGACGGACGCTGGCGCCAAGCCTTCCGTGCTTTAACAATATGAGTCATATTTAGATGTTGCGTATACTAAATATTACACCGGTAATCGAATTAAGTAAAAGATCGGCAAGAAACTCAAACCAAACTTGACATGTTCGTGTTTTTCAATATGAGAAACTTAGATTTTCTTTCTACAAGAACTCGCCACGAGAAATTATGCAATCGTGAGTGGATTTTCAAGAAATTAGGGTTCATGTGGAAATTTGATAATTAGGTTCATGTGAAAATTGATTAGAAATATAAGATAGAAATGTTTCACATGAAAAATAAATAATTTATAAACATTCCAATCAAACATACACGAGGTGCACTTAGGTATGGGTAATCAGATTATAAACCATAATCTAATTGCACAGCCGCACTTGAAATGAAAAATAAAGAAAGTTGGATAACTCACGGTGTGGATGTTGCGGCGACAATATGAATCTGACGTGAAAAGTCGATGGACGCTGATTTGAACCCGATGTCGGTGGTCGCGGATCTGAAGCAAATGTCTATGGATGCTGGTGAGACCGCGAAATTGGGAGACAGCGACGAGGAGAAGTGAGAGAGAGAGGGAGAAGTGAGAAATTTGGAGAGAGGAAAAGAAAGGACTGGTGAGACCGTGCAATTGGGAGACGGCGACGAGGAGAAGTGAGAGAGAGGGAGAAGTGACAAATTGGGAGAGAGCGGCTAGGGTTTCAGAAGGGGAGTGAGAAGGAAAACAAAATGAGAGGGAGGGAGGAGAGTAAGGCATACGGGAAATTTTCAATGGACTAATTTGGGATCAAACTTTTGATGATAGTAATAATTTGTCATTAGCGAAAAACTATTTCATGACACTTTAAAAGTGTCATCGAAAACTATTACATGATTTTTTTAAAATGTCATGCTACATGTAAATCATGACATTTTAAAAGTGTTACTGATAAACAAATATGACAGGAAAAAAACATCATCAATCTCGAAGAAACCATGATGTTCACAAAATGTCATATGGTTGTTCCATATTTTACATCCATGACGTTTGCTGCTAGAAACGTCATGGAAAGACGTTACAATGACGTTTTTGGCAAAACGTCATAAAATTTCTGTCATTAAAGGTCATATTTGTAGTAGTGATGTTGTTTAACAGCAAATACATGAAGTTCTTGAGTCCATAACATCAATCAATCGTCCGTTATCATCCTTTGATCCAGCGAATTAAGGTAATCTTCCTTAGAACCCTAATTTCGTGAATTTGGGGATTTTTGCATTTTCGTCTGATTCGTTCCGTGTTGTTGATTAATTCATGATGGGTATGATTAATCTTGGTAGTATTGTTGTGTTTAACATCATTTAATCCATTGTTCTTCGTCGAATCGAAGTATATTTCTTGATTTCCTTCGAGTTGACTTTTTGGGGGATTTGTCCCCGATATCGTTTTTCATCCGTTTTCGATGGATCGATTATGGTTAAATGATGTTGTTAAACATATTCTATGGATTGTATATCCATATTTCAACTTGGAATTCGCTGGTTTTGTTTTAACGAATCGTGTTCTCGCCGCTTGGGAAATCCTTGAACCTTCGCCATTTGTTCTTTGAATTCAGCGGCTTTGGGTTGTTCTTTGGAATTCATTTTCGTTGTTATTGTTTTCGTCGTAGTTCATTGTTGTGGATTGTCGCTCGTGGAGTCGGCGAGTTCGTAGTCGGTTCGTGCCAACCTACTTCGGCCGATTCTCCGCCAGGTTATTCGAGGCAAGTACCTTGCCCATACTTTTCTCGCTTTATGGATATGATGATCGCTGGTCGCCTTGATGTGTTTTTTGGTTATTTGAAATGAAGTTTCAAAGGATTTCGTTTGGCCTCGTTAAAGGCTTTCTTTCAAAACGAGTGTGATTTGTGAACGGCGCTTTGAGAATTGATTATGATTTGGTTATTTCAACGCTGAAGGATTTTATGATGATACTCCTATTGTTTAAGTTATGGAATCGTATTCCGTATTTAATCTTGTTATGGTGTTTTGAAGAGTTTGATAAGGGTGTCGAGTTAATGGCCATCTCTAGTGAGTATTCTTAATGAACTTACATCTCTAGTGAGTATTCTTAATGAACTTAGCATTCTTAGCATGAGTAACGTGTGTGTGTGTATGCTCACTACGGGTTAGATCCGACGGGGTCTCGTAGGGGTCCACGAGGGGGTGGATCCGCGAGCTTGCTTTTAACCACTACGGGTTAGATCCGACGGGTCTCGGTAGGGGTCCACGGAGGGTGGATCCATGGTTAATTGTGGTGCATTTTTACAAATGTGATTTGATTATGGCATTTTAAATGAGTGCTTTAACGGTTTTCATTTGCATGCATTAACTAAGTGTGTAAGAGGTAAGTTGTTCGCTTGGCCTACTTGGCTAGATGGCACTAGAGTATTTTGTTGTTTGTTTTAAATCCTTTATTTGTGGATTTTGATGTTGGAAGACGAACCTTGTTGTCGTTCTCGTATCGTGAGTTGATGAGATTTGGGGCTAAAATCCCAATGGTTTTATAAAAGTCGCTTTAGGGATTTGGGGCTAAAATCTCAACGGCTTGGTAAATGTCATTTTTCTGAAAGTAAACCTTTGGGGCGGTGACCCTTTTGTCTTTCGATTTTGAAAAGTAGGATTTGATAATCCTAAATTGTTTTCTATTAAAACTCTCGATGGCATTCTAAACCGCTTTATAAATTACTTCCATTGATTTATGATATTTCGATTTTGAAATGTTTTCTCAAACCCTTGCCTCGGGAAGTACTTTTTCGCTTCGCTTGATCTTTGAGGATCCTTGGTTATTGTTATTCGTGGAATGTGAATTGTATGGCTCAGATTTGCACTTTGTTCGCACTAGCAAAACAAAGGAGTTTGCTAACCCCGAGTATTCGGGGTGGATGTCTGCTGCATTCGTGTTTTGGAGCATAACACGTGGTCGGCACGAAGGATGATGAAAGATGATCGATACTAATTACATGAGGAACCGTATATCGTGTGTTGATTCAGCTTGTACTTTATTTTCCGTCGTTATATTGTTCCCGTTGTACGGTGTGGTTGTATTTTGTCTGCGTGGGCATTGAGTCAGATTTGAGTTGTATGTATTTGTGGAAAGACCAAATCGGCTCATCGAGTCATTTTAGCCTCGAAAGGCATGGTTGAGTTGCTATATGTCGTTACTTCACCGGTAGATCCTTGAGGAAAGGTTCTACGGCGTGTAATATCCCCGAGCGGATCGGGGGTGTTACATAAATGGTATCGAGCTTAGGTTGAGGAAAACCTAGCCGCCGGGTCAAGTCGTGTTGTTTGAGTCTTGTTTCGCCGGATTTTATCCGATCGAAATGTCGCGACGCGCCGCTTGAGTTTGTTGGTCGTGATTAGTATCGTGGGGCGATCATCATCTTCGTGCACTGTGGAAGTAAGTCTCCTTCTTTAGGTTGTGCCTCGTGTGACACGAGCTATTTTTATGATTATTTGTTAAGTGGTGGAATCCTTATGTGGATTTTGATTTCACGATATGTATTTAGTCGACTGTATTTGATTTATACGAGGAGTGTCGCTTATGATGTCTTTTTATTGTTGTTTTTGTCCGTATCGATGATTTTCGAATCGATTCGCACGCTTTACAAGTTCTATTGTGGAAGCTTTGTGCTTATACGCTGTCGACTTGTTCACTAGCCGCCATGGGAGAGTCTTTAGAGACCTCGAATGGGGCCGTGGTTTTGTTCAATGTGATATTTTATCGCTTATTTCCGCTTAAAGACATGTATTGTCTTGATTTTAAATGTTTTGATGCGTGTACTAGGAGTTGTTTTAGTGAACGCCGATATGTGTGAGTTTTGGGCATTCTCGGATTATCGATTTTGAAAACCTTGAGTATCTTAGAAAAATAAATTTCGAGACATACTTTTCAAATGAGTTATTTTCTTGTGGTACATCCAAGGTGCCACAACATATTTCAAAATTTTCTACTTCGAGGACCAAAATGCTTTGAGATATTTTCAATGTTTTAGAAATATTTTTATTTAGACCCGAGGGTCGAATATTCTGAAAGTTTTCACTAAGAAAAAGTGTCTTCATTCTTATCAAATGCGAAATGGTTCTCCAATGTCTCGATAACGATATTTCACGTTTGTACTTTTTGAAAGGTGATACTCAAGATCAACCTATTCTTCAAATTATTTTCAAAATGAGGTTTTCATTTTTAAAACCTATCCATTCCCGTTTGAGGGCTGGGTATGTATGTGTGATGTTCGCGTTGTCATTTTGATACTTTCTCCCGAGTATGATCGAATTGGCTGTGTGAGCGTTGAGTCTCTTTCCACACATTGGTTGTGCTAGCCCCCGTGAGAGGCGAAATGTTGGTATTAAATGTTGTCGCCTCGTGGTGATTTCGCGTTGTCGCGCATGTGCGAGCCGTTAGAGCTTGGTTTGGTATGACCGTGTGCGCGGTGATGGTTCCGCACGTGCCGGTTGTTTAACATCTTGTTACCTTGCTCCCGCTTTTTTGTGAATTTCATGGACGAGGTCGGAGGTAATACCCGTATTATTTCGACTTCGGTATTTTCTCTTTCTCCGCCTATCGATTCGCTCATGTTCGTTGATACTTTATGAACTTGTTCGGTATTTCGCCTCATCGCATTTAACGAGCCGTGATCTTGTTTTGAGTCGATCCGGTTATCGTTGTAACTTTTTCGAGTTCGGTTCGATTCTTGTGAACCTTGTTCTAAGTAACATCATTTGGTTCTACTAGTTCTTTTATCGAAGTGGATCGGATTTGGAACTCTTATGTTTTCGACTGCCGACTCATTTATGTTTGTTGACATTTCGAGCTTGTCCCGCCTCTTGTTTTTGTTTATCGAACGAGTGTGGTATCGCTTCTAATAACTCGCTCGTCGTTGTGACTTTTCAATCGCTATTCCCTTTCCCGTGGATCTTATGGCAATGCATGTCTTGTAGTTCTCACCGCATCATCCTCGGAGTTGTTGTTTGAACTTTATTGTTCTTCGTGATTCGAACATGATTCTTCGATTTTTGTTGTCTCGATCGCTGTGGTTTGATCGCTTGATTGTTCGGTTTTTATTGACCTCGCTCCGTGATTGGTGAACATTCGTGCTCCTTCGTAATTCCCTTGCCTCGGGAAATTAGTCTCGCTTTCGATCTTCAAACCCTTGGGCGGTGGAATTCGTATTTTGTTCAATGAGCTCGCTTTGATCGATGTATCGCTGGGTTGGTCAATCGACGATTTTCGTTCGTTGTGTTTTTTGATTGTTCGGATAATTGACTCGATTGTATTATCCATTTGATGACGCTTGTCACTTGTTGGTTTTATTATATCCCTAATGGCGACGTTGTGTTGGTCGCCGTGGAGCGTGTTTTCACGCCGTATATTCCTTTGCGTTGTTTGTAACATTTCGCCGTGGGGCGTTAGTTACGCATTCTTGTGTATCTCGTTGAGTTTTTCCTGGCGGAATATTTCTTCTCCCTACTTGTTTTAAGTTTCGGGACGAAACTTCTTTTAAGGAGGGTAGAATGTAATACCCGTAATTTCGATTTCCGGTAATTTTTTTTTTTCGGCGGAAGTCTGTTTTGACGACTCGCTCATGACCGCTTGGCCATTCCGAGAATGATTAATTCTATACTTTTGACATCCGAGTTCGCTTCGTGTCGCTTTCAGAGTTCCGTGCTTTTAGCGACTTTTCCGCGCTTGAGTTCGATTCTTGCGAATCTCGCTCAAATCGGCTGCTTCGAGTTTCTCGTAAGTCCGCTTAACTTTGTTAGACGTGTTGTGAACTTCGGTTTGGTTATTCGATCACGATCGTGATTTCCAAGCGCTTTGGGCCATTTTGTAATTTCTAAAAGTTACGTATCCGTATTCGTAATTGTTGTCTCGACCCGCTTCTTGGTCGCGTATGACTAATTATGGTATTATGTTTTCATTTCGGCCGTTGATGTTGTCCGCGAACTTTTCGGCCGTGTTCGCTCCGTGACGCTTAAATCGGGTCGCCGAGCCCCGCTGGTCTGCATCGCCCGCCGCGCTTAACCGGGCAGTGTAGCGACGCTAATGCGTGGCCTAGCGACGCCATCGGCCCGGGCAGAGATTCGAGGTTCGACTCGGCCAGATCGGCAGTAGCGCACGCCATCGTTTGGCCGAGCGCAGACGCTAATCGGCAGGGTAGCGACGCCGGCCGACTAGCGACGTTACTGGGTAGTTTGTTAGTCCAGTGGCTACTGGATGTGGCGCTAGCGCGCGGAGGCTTCCGCCAGAGCGCACGCTAGCGGAGTCGGTGGACGAGTCATGGTCGGCACTGGTCGGTGGTGCCGGTCATGCGGGCTATGGCCGAGAGTGCTCGGCCGGATCGCCGATAGCGCACGCTAGTCCGGGAAGGCTAGCGACGCTAGTTCCGCCCAAGATATATGATGACAGACCCACATTTCCCTTCGCTTTTCATTTCCTTCCTTCCCCGTCCGCGAATGGCGATTCATGGGTGATTTAAGCCATGTTGTTTAACAACAAATCCATGAAGTTCTTGAGTCCATAACATCAATCAATCGTCCGTTATCATCCTTTGATCCAAATAATCAAGGTAATCTTCCTTAGAACCCTAATTTCGTGAATTTGGGGATTTTTGCATTTTCGTCCGATTCGCTCCGTGTTGTTGATTAATTCATGATGGGTATGATTAATCTTGGTAGTATTGTTGTGTTTAACATCATTTAATCCATTGTTCTTCGTCGAATCAAGTATATTTCGATTTCCTTCGAGTTGACTTTTCGGGGGATTTGTCCCCGATCTCGCTTTTTCATCCGCTGGCGATGGATCGATTATGGTTAAATGATGTTGTTAAACATATTCTATGGATTGTATATCCATATTTCAACTTGGAATTCGCTGGTTTTGACGAACGAATCGTGTTCTCGGCCGTTTGGGGAAATCCTTGAACCTTCGCCATTTGTTCTTTGAATTCAGCGGCTTTGGGGTTGTTCTTTAGAATTCATTTTCGTTGTTATTGTTTTCGTCGTAGTTCATTGTTGTGGATTGTCGCTCGTGGAGTCGGCGAGTTCGTAGTCGGTTCGTGCCAACCTACTTCGCCGATTCTCCGCTGTGGTTATTCGAGGCAAGTACCTTGCCCATACTTTTCTCGCTTTATGGATATGATGATCGTTGGTCGCCTTGATGTGTTTGTTTGGTTATTTGAAATGAAGTTTCAAAGGATTTCGCTTGGCCTCGTAAAGGCCTTCTTTCAAAACGAGTGTGATTTGTGAACGGTGTTTTGAGAATTGATTATGATTTGGTTATTTCAACGTCAAGGATTTTATGATGATACTCCTATTGTTTAAGTTATGGAATCGTATTCCGTATTTAATCTTGTTATGGTGTTTTGAAGAGTTTGATAAGGGTGTCGAGTTAATGGCCATCTCTAGTGAGTATTCTTAATGAACTTACATTCTTAGCATATTAGTATTGCATGAGTAACGTGTGTGTGTGTGTATGCTCACTACGGGTTAGATCCGACGGGTCTCAGAGGGGTCCACGGAGGGGTGGATCCGCGAGCTTGCTTTTAACCACTACGGGTTAGATCCGACGGGTCTCGTAGGGGTCCACTGAGGGGTGGATTCATGGTTAATTGTGGTGCATTTTTACAAATGTGATTTGATTATGGCATTTCCTAAATGAGTGCTTTAACGGTTTTCATTTGCATGCATCACTAAGTGTGTAAGAGGTAAGTTGTCTGCTTCGCCTACTCGGCTAGATGGCACTAGAGTATTTTGTTGTTTGTTTTAAATCCTTTATTTGTGGATTTTGATGTTGGAAGACGAACCTTGTTGTCGCTCGTACCGTGAGTTGATGAGATTTGGGGCTAAAATCCCAATAGTTTTATAAAAGTTGTTTTACTGATTTGGGGCTAAAATCCCAACGGCTTGGTAAATGTCATTTTTCTGAAAGTAAACCTTTGGGGCGGTGACCCTTTGTCTTTCGATTTTGAAAAGTAGGATTTGATAATCCTAAATTGTTTTCTATTAAAACTCTCGATGGCATTCTAAACCGCTTTATAAATTACTTCCATTGATTTATGATATTTCGATTTTGAAATGTTTTCTCAAACCCTTGCCTCGGGAAGTACTTTTCGCTTCGCTTGGATCTTTGAGGATCCTTGGTTATTGTTATTCGTGGAATGTGAATCAGATGGCTCAGATTTGCACTTTGTTTTGCACTAGCAAAACAAAGGAGTTTGCTAACCCCGAGTATTCTGGGGTGGATGTCTGCTGCATTCGTGTTTTGGAGCATAACACAGGTCGGCACGAAGGATGATGAAAGATGATCGATACTAATTACATGAGGAACCGTATATCGTGTGTTGGTTCACTTGTACTTTATTTTCCGCCGCTATATTGTTCCCGTTGTACGGGTGTGGTTGTATTTTGTCTCGTGGGCATTGAGTTGTATTTGAGTTGTATGTATTTGTGGAAAGACCAAATCGGCCATCGAGTCATTTTAGCCTCGAAAGGCATGGTTGAGTTGCTATATGTCGTTACTACTGGTAGATCCTTGAGGAAAGGTTCTACGGCGTGTAATATCCCCGAGCGGATCGGGATGTTACATAAATGGTATCGGAGCTTAGGTTGAGGAAAACCTAGCCGCCGGGTCAAGTCGTGTTGTTTGAGTCTTGTTTCGCCGGATTTTATCCGACCGAGTCGTGTCGCGACGCTGGCCGCTTGAGTTTGTTGGTCGTGATTAGTATCGTGGGCGATCATCATCTTCGTACACTGTGGAAGTAAGTCTCCTTCAGGTTGTGCTCGTGACACGAGCTATTTTTATGATTATTTGTTAAGTGGTGGAATCCTTATGTGGATTTTGATTTCACGATATGTATTTAGTCGACTGTATTTGATTTATACGAGGAGGCCGCTGCTTGTGATGTCTTTTATTGTTGTTTTTGTCCGTATCGATGATTTTCGAATCGATTCGCACGCTTTACAAGTTCTATTGTGGAATCTTTGTGCTTATACGCGCTCGACTTGTTCACTAGCCATGAGAGTCTTTAGAGACCTCGAATGGGTCATGGTTTTGTTCAATGTGGTATTTTATCGTTAATTTCCGTTTAAAGACATGTATTGTCTTGATTTTAAATGTTTTGATGCGTGTACTAGGAGTTGTTTTAGTGAACGTCGATATGTGTGAGTTTTGGGCATTCTCGATTATCGATTTTGAAAACCTTGAGTATCTTAGAAAAATAAATTTCGAGACATACTTTTCAAATGAGTTATTTTCTTGTGGTACATCCAAGGTGCCACAACATATTTCAAAATTTTCTACTTCGAGGACCAAAATGCTTTGAGATATTTTCAATGTTTTAGAAATATTTTTATTTAGACCCGAGGGTCGAATATTCTGAAAGTTTTCACTAAGAAAAAGTGTCTTCATTCTTATCAAATGCGAAATGGTTCTCCAATGTCTCGATAACGATATTTCACGTTTGTACTTTTTGAAAGGTGATACTCAAGATCAACCGGTATTCTTCAAATTATTTTCAAAATGAGGTTTTCATTTTTAAAACCTATCCATTCCCGCTTGAGGGCCGGGTATGTATGTGTGATGTTCGCGTTGTCATTTTGATACTTTCTCCCGAGTATGATCGACCGGGCCGTGGTGAGCGTTGAGTCTCTTTCCACACATCGGTTGTGCTAGCCTCCGTGAGAGGCGAAATGTTGGTATCAATGTTGTCGCCTCGTGGTGATTTCGCGTTGTCGCGCATGTGCGAGCCGTTAGAGCTTGGTTTGGTATGACCGCAGGCCGGGTGATGGTTCCGTTACTGCGGTTGTTTAACATCTTGTTACCTTTCTCCGCTTTTTTTGTGAATTTCATGGACGAGGTCGGAGGTAATACCCGCATTATTTCGACTTTGGTATTTTCTTCTCCGCCTATCGATTCGCCATGTTCGTTGATACTTTATGAACTTGTTCGGTATTTACTCTCATCGCATTTAACGAGCCATGGATCTTGTTTTGAGTCGATCCGTTATCGTTGTAACTTTTTCGAGTTCGGTTCGATTCTTGTGAACCTTGTTCTAAGTAACATCATTCGTTCTACTAGTTCTTTTATCGAAGTGGATCGGATTTGGAACTCTTATGTTTTCGACTGTCGACTCATTTATGTTTGTTGACATTTTTGAGCTTGTCCTCGCCTCTTGTTTTTGTTTATCGAACGAGTGTGGTATCGCTTCGAATAACTCGCTCGTTGTGACTTTTCAATCGCTATTCCCTTTCCGTGGATCTTATGGCAATGCATGTCTTGTAGTTCTCACCGCATCATCCCGGGAGTTGTTGTTTGAACTTTATTGTTCTTCGTGATTCGAACATGATTCTTCGATTTTTGTTGTCTCGATCGCTGTGGTTTGATCGCTTGATTGTTCGGTTTTTATCGACTCCTGCCCGTGATTGGTGAACATTCAGCTCCTTCAGAATTCCCTTCGCTCGGGAAATTAGTCTCGCTGATCTTCAAACCTCGGGCGGTGGAATTCGTATTTTGTTCAATGATCGCTCGCGCTTTGATTGATGTATCGTTGGGTTGGTCAATCGTGACGATTTTCGCTCGTTGTGTTTTTGATTGTTCGGATAATTGACTCGATTGTATTATCCATTTGATGACGCTTTGTCACTTGTTGGTTTTATTATATCCCTAATGGCGACGTTGTGTTGGTCGCCGTGGAGCGTGTTTTCACGCCGTATATTCCTTTGCGTTGTTTGTAACATTTCGCCGTGGGGCGTTAGTTACGCATTCTTGTGTATCTCGTTGAGTTTTTCCTCGGAATATTTCTTCTCCTATTTGTTTTAAGTTTCGGGACGAAACTTCTTTTAAGGAGGGTAGAATGTAATACCCGTAATTTCGATTTCCTAATTTTTTTTTCGCGGAAGTCCTGCTTTGACGACTCGCCATGACCGCTTGGCCATTCCGAGAATGATTAATCCTATACTTTTGACATCCGAGTTCGCTTTCGTGTCGCTTTCAGAGTTCCGTGCTTTTAGCGACTTTTCCGCGCTTGAGTTCGATTCTTGCGAATCTCGCTCAAATCCGCTGAAGTTTCTCGTAAGTCCGCTTAACTTTGTTAGACGATTGTGAACTTCGGTTTGGTTATTCGATCACGATCGTGATTTCCGGCGCTTTGGGCCATTTTGTAATTTCTGAAAGTTACGTATCCGTATCCGTAATTGTTGTCTCGACCCGCTTCTTGGTCGCGTATGACTAATTATGGTATTATGTTTTCATTTCGGGCCGTTGATGTTGTCCGCGAACTTTTCGGCCGTGTTCGCTCCGCACGCTTTCTAAATCGGTCGCCGAGCCCCGCTTGGTCTGCACCGGCCGCGCAAGGCTAATCGGCAGTGTAGCGCATGCACCGGGTGGCCTAGCGACGCCATCGGGCCCGGGCAAGAGGGATTCGAGGTTCTCGACTCGGCCAGATCGGTGTAGCGCACGCCATCGTTTGGCCGTAGCGCACGCCAACCGGCAGGGGTAGCGCACGCCGCCGGCCGACTAGCAGACGCTACTGGGTAGTTTGTTAGTCCAGGCTATCGACAGGGCTAGCGCGCGCAGCTTCCGCCGTAGCGCACGCTAGCGGAGCTCTGGGTGGACGAGTCATGGCCTGCAATTGGTCTGCGGTGCCGGTCATGCGGGCCATGGCCGAGAGTGCTCGGCCGCAGATCGCCGATAGCGCACGCTTAGTCCGGAAGGCTAGCGACGCTAGTTCCGCCCAAGATATATATGATGACTGTACCACATTTCCTTCGTTTTCATTTCTTCCTTCCCCGTCCGCGAATGGCGATTCACGGGTGACGAAGCCATGTTGTTTAACAACAAATCCATGAAGTTCTTGAGTCCATAACATCAATCAATCGTCCGTTATCATCCTTTGATCCAAATAATCAAGGTAATCTTCCTTAGAACCCTAATTTCGTGAATTTGGGGATTTTTGCATTTTCGTCCGATTCGTACCGTGTTGTTGATTAATTCATGATGGGTATGATTAATCTTGGTAGTATTGTTGTGTTTAACATCATTTAATCCATCGTTCTTCGTCGAATCAAGTATATTTCGATTTCCTTCGAGTTGACTTTGGGGATTTGTCCCCGATCTCGCTTTTTCATCCGCTGATGGATCGATTATGGTTAAATGATGTTGTTAAACATATTCTATGGATTGTATATCCATATTTCAACTTGGAATTCCGCTGGGTTTTGACGAACGAATCGTGTTCTCGCCGTTTGGGGAAATCCTTGAACCTTCGTCATTTGTTCTTTGAATTCAGCTTTGGGTTGTTCTTTAGAATTCATTTTCGTTGTTATTGTTTTCGTCGTAGTTCATTGTTGTGGATTGTCGCTCGTGGAGTCGGCGTAGTTCGTAGTCGGCTCGTGCCAACCTACTTCGGCCGATTCTCCGCTGTGAGTTATTCGAGGCAAGTACCTTGCCCATACTTTTCTCGCTTTATGGTATGATGATCGTTGGTCGCCTTGATGTGTTTGTTTGGTTATTTGAAATGAAGTTTCAAAGGATTTGCTTGGCCTCGTTAAAGGCTTTCTTTCAAAACGAGTGTGATTTGTGAACGGTGTTTTGAGAATTGATTATGATTTGGTTATTTCGAACGTTGAAGGATTTTATGATGATACTCCTATTGTTTAAGTTATGGAATCGTATTCCGTATTTAATCTTGTTATGGTGTTTTGAAGAGTTTGATAAGGGTGTCGAGTTAATGGCCATCTCTAGTGAGTATTCTTAATGAACTTACATTCTTAGCATATTAGTATTGCATGAGTAACGTGTGTGTGTGTATGCTCACTACGGTTAGATCCGACGGTCTCGGTAGGGGTCCACGGAGGGGTGGATCCGCGAGCTTGCTTTTAACCACTACGGGTTAGATCCGACGGGTCTCTGTAGGGGTCCACGAGGGGTGGATCCATGGTTAATTGTGGTGCATTTTTACAAATGTGATTTGATTATGGCATTTCCTAAATGAGTGCTTAACGGTTTTCATTCGCATGCATTGACTAAGTGTGTAAGAGGTAAGTTGTTCGCTTCGCCTACTCGGCTAGATGGCACTAGAGTATTTTGTTGTTTGTTTTAAGTCCTTTATTTGTGGATTTTGATGTTGAAGACGAACCTTGTTGTCGCTTCTCGCAATCGTGAGTTGATGAGATTTGTGGCTAAAATCCCAATGGTTTTATAAAAGTTGTTTTACTTGATTTGGGGCTAAAATCTCAACGGTTTGGTAAATGTCATTTTCTAAAGTAAACCTTCGGGGCGGTGACCCCTTTTGTCTTTCGATTTTGAAAAGTAGGATTTGATAATCCTAAATTGTTTTCTATTAAAACTCTCGATGGCATTCTAAACCGCTTTATAAATTACTTCCATTGATTTATGATATTTCGATTTTGAAATGTTTTCTCAAACCCTTGCCTCGGGAAGTACTTTTCGCTTCGCTTGATCTTTGAGGATCCTTGGTTATTGTTATTCGTGGAATGTGAATTGTATGGCTCAGATTCGCACTTTGTTCGCACTAGCAAAACAAAGGAGTTTTGCTAACCCCGAGTATTCTGGGGTGGATGTCCTGTTGCATTCGTGTTTTGGAGCATAACACTGTGGTCGGCACGAAGGATGATGAAAGATGATCGATACTAATTACATGAGGAACCGTATATCGTGGTGTTGGTTCAATTGTACTTTATTTTCCGTCGTTATATTGTTCCTTGTAATGCGGTGTGGTTGTATTTTGTCGCGTGGGCATTGAGTCAGATTTGAGTCAGATGTATTTGTGGAAAGACCAAATCGGCCCATCGAGTCATTTTAGCCTCGAAAGGCATGGTTGAGTTGCTATATGTCGTTAATGCACTCGGTAGATCCTTGAGGAAAGGTTCTACGGCGTGTAATATCCCCGAGCGGATCGGGGGTGTTACATAAATGGTATCGGAGCTTAGGTTGAGGAAAACCTAGGCCGCCGGGTCAAGTCGTGTTGTTTGAGTCTTGTTTCGCCGGATTTTATCCGACCGAGTCGTCGCGACGCGCCGCTTGAGTTTGTTGGTCGTGATTAGTATCGTGGGGCGATCATCATCTTCGTACGACTGTGGAAGTAAGTCTCCTTCTTTGGTTGTGCCTCGTGTGACACGAGCTATTTTTATGATTATTTGTTAAGTGGTGGAATCCTTATGTGGATTTTGATTTCACGATATGTATTTAGTCGACTCTCGTATTTGATTTATACGAGGAGGTCATTGCTTGTGATGTCTTTTTATTGTTGTTTTTGTCCGTATCGATGATTTTCGAATCGATTTGCTCGCTTTACAAGTTCTATTGTGGAATCTTGTGCTTATACGCTGCTCGACTTGTTCACTAGCCAGTGCGGGAGAGTCTTTAGAGACCTCGAATGGGGTCAGTGGTTTTGTTCTGAATGTGGTATTTTATCGTTAATTTCCGTTTAAAGACATGTATTGTCTTGATTTTAAATGTTTTGATGCGTGTACTAGGAGTTGTTTTAGTGAACGTCGATATGTGTGAGTTTTGGGCATTCTGGATTATTGGATTTTTGAAAACCTTGAGTATCTTAGAAAAATAAATTTCGAGACATACTTTTCAAATGAGTTATTTTCTTGTGGTACATCCAAGGTGCCACAACATATTTTAAAATTTTCTACTTCGAGGACCAAAATGCTTTGAGATATTTTCAATGTTTTAAAAATATTTTTATTTAGACCCGAGGGTCGAATATTCTGAAAGTTTTCACTAAGAAAAAGTGTCTTCATTCTTATCAAATGCGAAATGGTTCTCCAATGTCTCGATAACGATATTTCACGTTTGTACTTTTTGAAAGGTGATACTCAAGATCAACCGGTATTCTTCAAATTATTTTCAAAATGAGGTTTTCATTTTTAAAACCTATCCATTCCGCTTGAGGGTCGGGTATGTATGTGTGATGTTCGCGTTGTCATTTTGATACTTTCTCCCGAGTATGATCGAATTGGCGGTGTGAGCGTTGAGTCGCTTCCACACATTGGTTGTGCTAGCCTCCGTGAGAGGCGAAATGTTGGTATTGAATGTTGTCGCCTCGTGGTGATTTCGTTGTCGCGCATGTGCGAGCCGTTAGAGCTTGGTTTGCATGACCGCAAAGCGCTTGATGGTTCCGTTACGTGCGGTTGTTTAACATCTTGTTACCTTTCTCCGCTTTTTTTTGTGAATTTCGTGACGAGGTCGGAGGTAATACCCGCACTATTTCGACTTCGGTATTTTCTATTTCTCCGCCATCGATTCGCTCATGTTCGTTGATACTTTATGAACTTGTTCGGTATTTCGGCCTCATCGCATTTAACGAGCCGTGATCTTGTTTTGAGTCGATCCGGTTATCGCTGTAACTTTTTCGAGTTCGGTTCGATTCTTGTGAACCTTGTTCTAAGTAACATCATTTGGTTCTACTAGTTCTTTTATCGAAGTGGATCGGATTCGAACTCTTATGTTTTCGACTCGACTCATTTATGTTTGTTGACATTTCGAGCTTGTCCTCATTTCTTGTTTTTGTTTATCGAACGAGTGTGGTATCGCTTCTAATAACTCGCTCGCCGCTGTGACTTTTCAATCGCTATTCCCTTTCCCGGATCTTATGGCAATGCATGTCTTGTAGTTCTCACCGATCATCCCGGGAGTTGTTGTTTGAACTTTATTGTTCTTCGTGGATTCGAACATGATTCTTCGATTTTGCTGTCTCGATCGCTGTGGTTTGATCGCTTGATTGTTCGCTTTTATCGACCTCGCTCCGTGATTGGTGAACATTCAGCTCCTTCGTAATTCCCTTCACTGGAAATTAGTCTCGCTGATCTTCAAACCCTTGGGCGGTGGAATTCGTATTTTGTTCGAATGAGCTCGCTTTGATTGATGTATCGTTGGGTTGGTCAATCGTATCGATTTTCGTTCGTTGTGTTTTTTGATTGTTCGGATAATTGACTCGATTGTATTATCCATTTGATGACGCTTGTCACTTGTTGGTTTTATTATATCCCTAATGGCGACGTTGTGTTGGTCGCCGTGGAGCGTGTTTTCACGCCGTATATTCCTTTGCGTTGTTTGTAACATTTCGCCGTGGGGCGTTAGTTACGCATTCTTGTGTATCTCGTTGAGTTTTTCCCAAGGAATATTTCTTCTCCCTATTTGTTTTAAGTTTCGGACGAAACTTCTTTAAGGAGGGTAGAAATAATACCCGTAATTTCGATTTCCGTAAATTTTTTTTTCGGCGGAAGTCTGCTTTGACGACTCGCTCATGACCGCTTGGTCATTCTCGAGAATGATTAATTTATACTTTTGACATCCGAGTTCGCTTCGGTGTCGCTTCGTTGAGTTCCGTGCTTTTAGCGACTTTTCCGCGCTTGAGTTCGATTCTTGCGATCTCGCTCGAAATCTGCTGAAGTTTCTCGTAAGTCCGCTTAACTTTGTTAGACGTGTTGTGAACTTCGGTTTAGTTATTCGATCACGATCGTGATTTCCTAGCGCTTTGGGCCATTTTGTAATTTCTTGAAAGTTACGTATCCGTGACCGTAATTGCTGTCTCGACCGCTTCTTGGTCGCGTATGACTAATTATGGTATTATGTTTTCATTTCGGGCCGTTGATGTTGTCCGCGAACTTTTCGCCGTTCGCTCCGCACGCTTAAATCGGTCGCCGAGCCCCGCTGTCGGCATCGGCCGCGCTAACCTGGGCAGTGTAGCGCACGCTATCGGTGGCCTAGCGACGCTTATCGCCCGGGCAGAGGGATTCCGAGGTTCGACTCGGCCAGATCGGGCAGGTAGCGACGCCATCAAGCTTGGCCGAAGGCACGCTAATCGGCAGGGTAGCGACGCCGCCGCCGACTAGCGACGCACTCGGGCAGTTTGTTAGTCCAAGGCCATCGGGACAGGCGCTAGCGCCAAGAAGCTTCGGCCAGAGCGACGCTAGCGGAGCTTCCGTGGACGAGTCATGGTCGGCAGCACTGGTCGGTGGTGCCGGTCATGCGCCATGGCCGAGAGTGCTCGGCCGCAGATCGGGCCGATAGCGCACGCTTAGTCCGGAAGGCTAGCGACGCTAGTTCCGCCCAATATATATATATGACAGACTCACCACATTTCCTTCGCTTTTTCATTTCCTTCCTTCCCGTCCGCGAATGGCGATTCATGGGTGACGGCCATGTTGTTTAACAACAAATCCATGAAGTTCTTGAGTCCATAACATCAATCAATCGTCTGCTATCATCCTTTGATCCAGCGAATAAAGGTAATCTTCCTTAGAACCCTAATTTCGTGAATTTGGGGATTTTTGCATTTTCGTCCGATTCGTACCGTGTTGTTGATTAATTCATGATGGGTATGATTAATCTTGGTAGTATTGTTGTGTTTAACATCATTTAATCCATTGTTCTTCGTCGAATCGAAGTATATTTCTTGATTTCCTTCGAGTTGACTTTTTGGGGGATTTGTCCCCGATCTCGCTTTTTCATCCGCTTGATGGATCGATTATGGTTAAATGATGTTGTTAAACATATTCTATGGATTGTATATCCATATTTCAACTTGGAATTCGCTGGTTTTGACGAACGAATCGTGTTCTCGGCCGTTTGGGGAAATCCTTGAACCTTCGCCATTTGTTCTTTGAATTCAGCGGCTTTGGGTTGTTCTTTAGAATTCATTTTCGTTGTTATTGTTTTCGCTCGTAGTTCATTGCTGCGGATTGTCGCTCGTGGAGTCGGCGAGTTCGTAGTCGGTTCGCGCCAACCTACTTCGGCCGATTCTCCGCCAGGGTTATTCGAGGCAAGTACCTTGCCCATACTTTTCTCGCTTTTATGGTATGATGATCGTTGGTCGCCTTGATGTGTTTTTTTGGTTATTTGAAATGAAGTTTCAAAGGATTTTTGGCTCGCTCGTTAAAGGCTTTCTTCAAAACGAGTGTGATTTGTGAACGATGTTTTGAGAATTGATTATGATTTGGTTATTTCAACGTTGAAGGATTTTATGATGATACTCCTATTGTTTAAGCATGGAATCGCATTCCGTATTTAATCTTGTTATGGTGTTTTGAAGAGTTTGATAAGGGTGTCGAGTTAATGGCCATCTCTAGTGAGTATTCTTAATGAACTTACATTCTTAGCATATTAGTATTGCATGAGTAACGTGTGTGTGTGTGTATGCTCACTACGGGTTAGAACCGACGGTGTCTCAGTAGGTGTCCACTGAGGGGTGGATCAGCGAGCTTGCTTTTTTAACCACTACGGGTTAGATCCGACGGGTCTCTGTAGGGGTCCACTGAGGGGTTGATCCTTGGTTAATTGTGTTTCATTTTTACAAATGTGATTTGATTATGTCATTTCTAAATGAGTGCTTTTGAACGGTTTTCATTTGCATGCATCACTAAGTGTGTAAGAGGTAAGTTGTCTGCTCGGGCCTACTGCTAGATGGCACTAGAGTATTTTGTTGTTTGTTTTAAATCCTTTATTTGTGGATTTTGATGTCGAAGACGAACCTTGTTGTCGCTTCTCGTACGTGAGTTGATGAGATTTGGGGCTAAATCCCAATGGTTTTATAAAAGTCGCTTAACTGATTTGGGGCTAAAATCCCAACGGCTTGGTAAATGTCATTTTTCTAAAGTAAACCTTTGGGGCGGTGACCCCTTTTGTCTTTCGATTTTGAAAAGTAGATTTGATAATCCTAAATTGTTTTCTATTAAAACTCTCGATGGCATTCTAAACCGCTTTATAAATTACTTCCATTGATTTATGATATTTCGATTTTGAAATGTTTTCTCAAACCCTTGCCTCGAAGTACTTTTCGCTTCGCTTGATCTTTGAGGATCCTTGGTTATTGTTATTCGTGGAATGTGAATTGTATGGCTCGATTTGCACTTTGTTCGTGCACTAGCAAAACAAAGGAGTTTGCTAACCCCGAGCATTCGGTGGATGTCCTGCAGATTCGTGTTTGAGCATAACACGTGGTCTGCACGAAGGATGATGAAAGATGATCGATACTAATCACATGAGGAACCGTACATCGTGTGTTGGTTCGCCAGTACTTTATTTTCCGCCGCTATATTGTTCCCGTTGTACGTGTGTGGTTGTATTTTGTCGCGTGGGCATTGAGTCAGATTTGAGTCAGATGTATTTGGGAAAGACCAAATCGCCCATCGAGTCATTTTAGCCTCGAAAGGCATGGTTGAGTTGCTATATGTCGTTACACTGGGTAGATCCTTGAGGAAAGGTTCTACGGCGTGCAATATCCCCGCATGCGGATCGGGGTGTTACACCAAGGTTTTTACTCGGATTACTCATGAACTCCGCTCAACTTGTTTACAAGAAATGCCAAGTCTCGGTCGTGGTACAATTTGTAATGTACATCAAGCTTCCGATTACTCTTGAATATTCGACCAACCACCGGATCACCGCTGCTTTTACTTAAGTGAATACTGGTATCAACAGTGTTTTAACAGGGATGTTAAAAGCATTAAACTTCTTGAGCACTTTCTCAACATAATGAGATTGTGATAAGAAGATACCTTCCGACTTTCTCGATAATTTTAATTCCAAGAATTAAATCACCTAAACCCAAATCCTTCATGTCAAGTTTCTACTTAACATCCTTTGTATTGACAATTACTTCATTGCTATTACCCATGATCAACATATGGTCTACATATAGACAAACTATGACAATGACTCTGTGCCTTTAATATACACACATTTGTCACATTCGTTGATCTTGAATCCATTTTCCAACATAATTGTGTCAAACTTGATATGCCATTGTTTAGGAGCTTGTTTTAGTCCATATAATGACTTCAATAGTTTACACACTTTCTTTTCTCGACTGTGCGCAATGAAACCTTCAGTTGTTCCATATAAATTTCTTCTCTAGTTCACCATTCAAGAATGCGCTTTCACATCCATTTGATGAATTTCAAGATTATGCAATGCAAGAATAGCAATAGGCACTCGAATGGAAGTTATTCGCATCGTGAATATGTATCAAGAAATCATAACCTTCTTCTGTTTAGACCTTTGGCAACAAGCCGGGCCTTAAACTTATCTATCGACTACCATCTTTGTATTTCCTCTTATATCCATTTACATCCTAAAGGCTTACATCCCGCGTAAGTTCAACCAGCTCCCAAGTAGAATTTTGCATGATGGAATCCATTTCACTATAAATAGCTTCCTTCTAAAAAGGAGCATCGTGACTAGCATAAGCTTCTCAGATAGTCTGATCATCGCCAACCGCAAAAGTCTCAAAGTCGACTAAATGACTTAGCCTTCGAGCTCTCTTACTCTTTCGCTCTTCATTTATAGAATTTGAATTACTTGCGATCAAGAGTTATTTTGTTTGAGTTTATCACAATCCTCTCTTTACAAGGATAAATATTTTCAAAGAAAATGGCATTTCTTGATTCAATGACGCCTTCATGCATATCAGAATTTCGATTTATGAATCAAAAATCGATATGCACTATGTATGCATAACTCATGAATATGCAATCAACCTGCCTTTGACCGATTCTTACTTGTTTTGGTTCGTACTTCAACCGTATCCAAATACCCCCACACTTTAAGATATTTGAAAGAAGGCTTGCGCTTCTTTCCATAACTCATACGGAGTTTTATCTTTCCCTTTGTGTGACACTTTATTCGTAATGTGGTTAGCTATAAGAATAGCTTCCCCCACATGTTCTACGGCAACCCCGAGCTTATTAATAAAGCATTCATCATTTCTTTTAGTGGTTCGATTTTTTCTTTCGCAACTCCATTTGATCGAGAGTAAGGAGCACTCGCTTGATGGATTATGCCCGAATCGCACATAATTATTCAAACGGTGCTACATACTCACCTCCTATGTCACTTCTGACTACTTTTATTTTACGCTAATTTGATTTTCAACTTCATTTCTATACATCTTAAATGCTTCGATTGCTTCATCTTCGCTTCTCAAAAGAAACACATAGCAATATCTTGTGCAATCATCTATAAAGGTGACGGCATTTTTTACCTCCTCTAGTTTGCACAAATTTTAAGTCACACACATCAGCAGGAATTAATTCTAGAGGAGTAGTATTCCTTTCCACCGAATGAAAAGGCAATTTAGCCATTTTTGCTTCAACACATACTGTGATTTCTTATTAAGTTCAACATGGGTTTTTGGAATTAATTATATATTAATTAGTCTTTTAATTGATTTTAGACCAACATATCCCAATCTAGAATACCATAAATCAACACTCGAGCAAGTAAATGTAAGAAGGAGCATTATTATTATTATTGTTCTTGCCTTCACTACCATGTGCATCACATTCATTTCTAATAATCCCCGTCAAGATAACTCGACCAAGGAACATTCCAAACTTGCTCATAATAAATTTTTCGTACTCAAAAACTAGTCTAAACCCATGACTAACTAGTAAAGAGTCTCAAACTAAATTTCTACGTACGTCCTGGGACATGCAACACATCCTTAAGAAGGAACTCCTTTCCAGAGGTCAACTTTAAGACCACGTTCCCCACACCCGCAATCACAGAATAGCTGCAGTTTGTCATATACAATTTCCTACCATCGCAATAGTGTAGGAAGAGAACATGTCTTTCTCGTAATAAACATGACGAGTAGCCCCAAAGATCAACGTACTGCGCGGTGATTCTCCACCATGTTGGTTTCCAATCACCATGGATGAGACCTCTCGTCTACCTCCTCAACCATAGCCGATATCTCCAGATCCGCATGTCAACATCGCCATGTTCAACCACATTGGCAACTCATTTGCCTTTGTTTCACCGACTCAATTGAACTTATCGCAAGTTTACGCCTTTTCGCCTTTATGGTTCGCTTTACTACAGGGTAATTTCTGAATTTCTTTGCCTTAAACGGCTTTTTTCCCCTTTATCCTCAATACGGATCGCTTTCCTCTTTTTGCTAGAGGACCCATGTTCAAGCAAATTTACTATGGCCTCCATAGGGCCTCTCTTAAACTTAGAATCAGATTTTCATTGTCTTCCTCAATTCCGAGCTCGAACAACCAAATCCTCTAAGCTCATTTCCTTCGCTTGTGTTTCGTAATATTTGAAGTCCTTCCAACTAGGAGGTAATCTTCTCAATTACCGCTTCCACAACAAACGTTCAGAAGGATCATCCTTCAAAGATTGATTTCATGCACAAA